>JBBPBX010019899.1:7870-37552 GCA_038048925.1 Garcialebias charrua | reverse complement strand
TATATATATATATATTATATATGTATATATATATATATATGTATATATATGTATATATATATATATATGTATATATATATATATATATATGTATATATATATATATATATATATATATATATATATATTAGGGATGTGCCGATCAGGTTTTTTGAAACCGATACCGATACCGATCACCTATGTGTGACGATCACCGATACCGATCAAAAAACCGATTGCCTATATGTGAGCCGATCACATAAACCGATCACCGATCACCGATCAAATGGCTTACCTGTAATTTATGAGTGCTGCTTCTGGCTACAAGATCTGAAAACTTTTCAGATCTTGTAGCCAGAAGCAGCACTCATGTTATTTTCAGAACCATAAAATCACCATAATTCAGACAAAAACATATTTTAAAAATATGTTTTTGTCTGAAAAACTTTAAAAATATTATTTTTACTAATTTATTTCAGAGAACAAAGTAAATAAAAGTAATTATCAACTGCATTATCAAAGAAAAATGTTTACATTACTAACTTTCAATAAATAAAAAAAAAGGTATTTTATTGTTTAAAAAAAAACACATCTATTACTTCATATAAAAAACTAAAATACCCCATTTGCTACTTAAAGCTGCACTGTTGGCTGTTTTTACAAATGGCTTTATAAATACGTAAAGTATCATTATTATTATTTTTTTTAAATAATTTCGTGCTTTTTTGAACAACTTCCTGCGGGAACCAGGTGGCGGTAATGCGCTTAATATGAGTTCGCCAACCGCCATTAAACTCTATAGAAGAAGAAGAAGAACCAGGAAATACCGCCTCCACACTCGGCAGTCGGCGTTTGGAGGACTGTTTCTCCCATAAGAGGATGCCTCATACGGATAAATTAACTGGAAACACTCCCTGAACTCTGTGAATGTCTCAGGACTGGAGCAGCAGCTGCGATCACACCGCCGAGCGTTCCTACAGCGCCGCGCGAGACCAGCAGCTCATGGTATGAGCTAAGGCTAACATGCTAAACCGGACCTGCAGCAGACAGCCGGCTTTGTGCGATCAGAGGTTCCTGGAGCTCGCCTCGATGTCGGACTGGAAGCAGAAGATGTCGGGGGACACCCAGCTAACTTGGAATAACAAAGCCGACAGCCTTTTTGAAGCCGCAGCTAAACTGGACTGCCCGTAACTGCGCAGCGGAGCGGACTCGGTGGGGCTACTCGGTGGAGCTACATGCTAACAGGTGTTGCTTATTATGGGGGCGCTGGCAGACGGCTTTTGGTAAGTTATTAAAACGTATTAAAACATTTTAATGACGAATTAGGTTTGTTGTGTTGAAGGACTTAGTTGAAATTCTTCCACAAGGTACTTTTTCGTCGCACGTTTTGCAGTTAGCAAACTTCGCATCACAGGCTCTGTGATCGGTAATTGAAGGCAAAAGCCGATCACATCCGCTTTAATGATTATCGGTGCCGATTGATCGGTTTCCGATCGATCGGCACATCCCTAATATATATATATATATCAGCAGTAGTGTAGATATAAAAAGTAGTGTAAATGTAAATAGTAAATGTAAACACTAGTATGACTATAGGCCGTAATGTAATACAAACATTAGTGCAAATATGAGAAGTAGTGCAAACATCCATCCATCCAAATATCCATCCATCCAAATATCCATCCATACATCCATCCATCCATCCATCCATCCATCATCTTCCACTTGTTCTGGAGTCAGGTCTCAGAGGCAGCAGTCTGAGCAGGGAGGTCCAGACATCTCTCTCCACAGCCTCTTCCAGATCTTCTGGGAGGACTCCAAGGTGTTCCCAGGACAACCGAGAGACTCAGTCGCTCCAGAGTGTCCAGGGTCCTCCCTGGTGCCTCCTCCAGTTGGACATGCCTGAAGCACCTCCCAAGAGAGGCACCCAGGGAGCATCCTTACCATGGGTGAGGGTAGGAACGTAGACTGACCACAGAGAGCTTCAACATACAGTTCAGCTCCCTCTTCACCACAACGGACCGGTACAGACTACTGCAATACTGCAGATGCTGCATCAGCCTGTCCGTCAATCTCACGCTCCATTCTTCCCTCACTCATGGACAAAACCCCGAGATACTTGAACTCCTCCACTTGAGGCAGAACCTCACCCTCGACCTGAAGAGAACAGACTGAGGACCACGGCCTCAGATTTGGAGGTGCTGGTTCTCATCCCAGCTGCTCCAGATTCGGCTGTGAGACACTCCAGGTAAAGCTGAAGATCACGGCACGATGACGCCAACAGGACCGCGTCATCTGCAAAGAGCAGAGATGAATCCTGAGGCCACTGAACCGGACTCTCTCCACCCCCTGACTGCGCCGAGAAGTTCTGTCCATAAAAGTTATGAACAGGATCAGTGACAACGGTCAGACCTCGTGGAGTCCAACTCCCACCATGCATGGAGGGTCTGACTTACCGTATTTTCCGCCCTATAAGTCGCACCGGCCTATAAGTCGCACCAGTCCAATTATGTCCAATAAAGTGAAAAATCCACGTATAAGTCGCACCTCACGTCACCGCTGACGTGATGCGCCCCAGCTGATGTGACCGGTCACCGCTGAAAACCCGGAAATGTGGGCTGGTGTTTTGCCCAAAATGTACTGGCTGCTAAATTGCTGCAAGAACGTGCATGGAAGGACTTTTGACAAGATTAACACTTAAAAACTATTTTCTTTGTTGCTGAAAAATATAGCAAAGATGTGTCTTAGTTGAACTTTTCCTTAATATTTTAATAATAATAATAATAATAATAATACTGTATACCGGTAATTCCTTGCAGCAAACAGACCTGCATCTCTTTGATCTTTAAAGATAAACACATAAAAATATATTTTTGTTAGCTGACATTACAGTAAAAGTGTGTCTCTTAGCACCCATAGCGGCCAAAACTGGTACTGCCTGCGCCCCATGAGCCCGAAACTGGTACCAGCGCCTCTAGCGGTCGAAATGGGTACTGCACCGTTTTTTGACCAAAGTGAAAAAACTGAAAAATCCACCTATAACCCCAAAATTACACTACATACGGTCCGCTCCGCTCCGCAGGTCGCAGCTGAGCGTCTCAAACTCCAATTTCCACTTCCTCCGCTCAGCTCAGGTCCGCCTGCATGCGCCGCTCCTAGACGCATGCGCGGGATTTGCGGGATCGCGCGATAAATCAAGTGATAAGTAAGTCAGAACAAAACAATTCATTCGGTGGAAGAAGGAGAACAACAGTAGAGACTGCTGCCTTGATCTTCTCTCGTAAATGAGCGACAGGACATGGTTTGAGCAACAGGAAGTGATGTATTACATTTCAGAATAAAATACTTTATTTATTTATTTATTTCTTGTATTGCGTTTGTAGGCGTAGTCATAAATGATAGTTTGACAGCATTTTTGTACAAATAAATCCGTATAGAGCTAGGATTAGTCCGCCCGTGGTGATTTTATTTTGTAAATACGGAAGTTGTGCTCGTTCCTTTTCCTGTTGGTGCGACGTAATCTTCAAAAGTTGACTCCGGCACAGCTCCGGCGTCCGGCAGAAATAGAAAAATTTCTAATTTTGACGGACTGCCGTCCGCTCTCCGCAGCTCGCCGCCGCCGTGCGGAGCCAGTGTAAATTTTGTCATTGATTATAATGGGTGCGTATTTGCTGCGGAGGTCGGACCGGAGCGGGGCGGAGCCGCAACGCGTGTGGTGTAATTTTGGCGTAAGTCGCACCGGCCTATAAATTGCAGGGCTTGGAAATGTAGGCAAAAAGGTGCGACTTATAGGCCGGAAAATACGGTACTATCAGCAATATGAACCAAACTCTCACACAGCTTGTATAGAGGGACTGAACATCCTGTAACAACGGCTGAAAATCTGGTTTCTTTTTTTTTTTACCAAAACTACATTTGGTTTTTGCTGTACTGTTTTCAAAGTTAATACAAATGTGCATGCTGTCATGTTCTACGGCACACAGAGGGTTGAAGACTTTCTGCTTGTCCTCTTCTGACTTGTGCAAAATGTATTATTCAAGTCGTCGTGGGATTAGAGCTAAATGTGTCCCCGAGGCAGACAGATGGTCTTGTTCTGTAGGAGCTTCTGTACCAAATATGAGACCTCAGCTGTAAAATGATTCATGTGATCCCAAGTGGGGACAGTAACTCAACCGTGCTTAGATGGAGGTTTTTATAGTCGTGTTGGACATTACGTATATGGCAGCTAAGTACCAGTATACAGTAAAAGGTAGTGGTGTTCTACCAGTTGAAGACTCAGATTTGTGGGGCTTTTTTGATGTTTCAACTCAAAATAATGCCGTCCACACACCACACCTCTAATGTTCCAGAACAGCTCACTGCTACCACTGAAGACATCAAGTTGATGAAGAACAAAAACCTTTTTATCCAGTTGAACGCACAATACTTTAAAATCAGATCAGAGCCAAGGCTGGGATTACAACCCGTCAGCGGTTCACTTTCTGCTGGTCAGACACGACTTTTTGTTAAGTCTGTACGTTTGGTTTCCTCTGCAGCTCGTGTCAATTGCAAAGTTCCTCAAGGAGCCATCTTGGGGTCCATTTAATTCACAATTTTTTGTTGTTGCTTGAATTAGATTTTCCACAAACCCATTTCATTATGCCGATGATGCAGATTTATATGCCCTTAAATGCAAATAATCCCACAACTATTACATAAGCTCATCGGCGTACTGCTTGATGAGTTTTAGACGTCTTCGACCTTCTGAACGGCAGTACATCTTTAACACCTCACTTGCCCTGGACACAGTTCCCACCTGCCTGAAGACTGCCACCATCATCCCAGTCCCAAAAAGCTCTACGCCGGTGGCCCTCACCCTGATAGTCGCTAAATGCTTCGAAAAACTGCTTATGACTCACATCAAAACATCCATCAACATCAACGAGGACCCTCATCAGTATGCATACAGTGAAAACCGATCAACAGAGGACGCCATCTCCTCTGTGGTCCACACTTTTTCGCACACACTCTTTGCTCCACTCCCCTCAGGAAGGAGGCTGAGGAGCATCAAGTGTAGAACCACTAGACTGAGGAACAGCTTCTACCCTGAGGCTGTTACTCATGAATAAATAAATAATAAGAATAATCACTGTGAAATATCACATCCTGTTGCTGCTGATCTGTTTCATGTTGCTGTGTTCAGAGCCATATATATAGAGAGTTCCGACACCCTTTGATCTCGCCGACAGGCGGTCAATCGTTCCAAACAACGGCTATGGAAACCTTGTGGAGCTGCGCCCTCTGGCGGCGACGGAGCGCTACTGCAGGCAGAGTCAGACTGTAACCAGAGCCATGGAACAAATCGCCCCCTCCATGACCCACGTGACTTCCGCATTCCATTCTTACAATGGAACTCTATGGAAGTGTCGCAACTCTCACTTTATATGGCTCTGGCTGTGTTCATTTGTGCCCATCTGCTCATACAGACTCATGTTCGTGCTGCTGCTTGGAGTAGTGTTTTTTTATTATGTTAGTGCTCAGTGTATTTTTAGTTGATGTTTTTCTTAGTTCATATCTTAGATGTTATTACTGTTTTTCTCTTACATTTTATTGTTGGATGTAACTGGGAACCTGTGTACATACGGTAATCTCGTTTCATCACATGTACCACATGTGGTGCAAATGACAATAAAGATTCTCTGACTCTGAAATGGAGTGTTGCAAATGGAAGACTTTTCTGTGGTCAGATGAGTCACCATTTGAAGTTCTTTATGGAACACTGGGATGCCAAGACAATACTTACAATGAGAATTCAGTGTCACACAGTTCACAATTACAATATCTAAAAAAAAAGGTTGTATGTTATGGAAACTGTTATTTGATAGAAGCTACATGTGCATTTATTTTCAAATCTACAACTGAAGCTACAAACTCTGAAATGCTCTGTGTCACTGCGTGAGATTTTGTTGATTTTCATTTCAAATCGATACGTTTTTTTTAGAATGATGTAAAGAATTTCTTTACATCTAGACACTTATTTACAAAATTCTGTATACCTAAGATCCATACATCATTCTTCTGATGACTTAACATTTATGCACTTGTTTCTGACAATCTAAAATAATTAGTCAGTGTGCAATTTGTCCCTTTCTTGTTTGACAAATTAATTGTTAATTTGTAAGATGATACTGTAACTGTTGACAGTTGGAAGAAAGTTTGGGGGATTAAATATTTTTAAGTTTAGAAATCAAGTCTTTTGTTTGACTTTGTCCACACTCATAACACACACAATGAAGTAATAAAATAAATTAAACTTGAGGGGGGCCACTGTGGGGGCCAATCAGATGGCTGGGGGGGCACTGCCCCCCCCNACAAAATTCTGTATACCTAAGATCCATACATCATTCTTCTGATGACTTAACATTTATGCACTTGTTTCTGACAATCTAAAAATAATTAGTCAGTGTGCAATTTGTCCCTTTCTTGTTTGACAAATTAATTGTTAATTTGTAAGATGATACTGTAACTGTTGACAGCTGGAAGAAAGTTTGGGGGACTAAATATTTTTAAGTTTAGAAATCAAGTCTTTTTCTAAACAGCTTTAGTGTTTGACTTTGTCCACACTCATAAAACACACAATGAATCAGATGGCTGGGGGGGCACTGGCCCCCCGCCCCCCCTCTCTAGCTCTGCCACTGCTGAACGGTCCTTTCAAATTCAATAATTCTCAGTCGGGTCATCTGACAGTTTATTTTTTATAGAAACGTTTCACCCTCCATCTGGAGGGCATCATCAGTCAGAGGAGTTCCAGTTCTAGATTGGTCAGTAATGGACATTGTTCCTTTGTGACCCCAAAGCCGTTGAATAATCTTCTACTCGTAATGAAGCATGCCTCCTGGGTCAAAGCTTTTTAAACAGCTTAGGACTCATTTGTTGTCCTAAATTGCAATTAATGGCTTTGGATTTTCAGTCTGTCTCTATAGATAAAAAAATTTCCACGAAGCGAACCGGGCCAGGAGAAGCGGTTTGCCCCTCTGACACGCACGCTGTTGGATACATGATGGACTCGTGGGGCCAGTGGCAGCCAATGTGTCTGACGGTCCTGTCTGTCGAAGACGTGGAAGATTTGTGGATTATTGGAATATTGGTGGCAGCTGCTCTGTTTTTTGGCGTCAGCGGAGCTGTCTGCTACTGGAAGCTGAGGAAGACTTCGGCGGCCATCAGCGCGCTGGCCAAACTTCCTGATCAGCAAGATTCTCTGATCCGGGCTGTGAGCTCCACATCCCAGCTGTTGTACGAACTGAACCGCACGATGGGAGCGGCGGTAGACCACCGCGGACCTGCGGTGCGCTTTGGAACTCGTTTACAGCCGTCCGGCCTCAATCAGGGCACAGATGGGGGTTCTTAGCTCGGAACCTCACATGATTCGGCGATTTTGGACCTGAACAGCACCTGGACTTGGAAGGCTGCAGTAAAATGTACACTGTGGCCTGGATTGAAGATAAACAAAAGAACTATCTAATCTAGTTTCTGCACGACCTTGAAAAGAAGGCTGTCTGGAAATTATTCTCCTGGAGTCGAAGCTGAGAGACCTTGCTGCACTCCCCCTCCCCCAGAGATCTCTGTGTGTGCGCTCGGAGGCGCCGAGCTGAGACAACTGCTGAACTGTGCTTATCTGAATGTTACTCACAGACTTTTTGATCTCCTTGCTTGTCATCAAACTGCAACAATGTCTTGTCTCGTTGTGCTAATGCTGGTAGAGTTTTTGGGACTTTATCATAGAGTGTCTTAAGACAAACTTTGATAGATTCTTTTTTTGAATACCACAAATGATACCTATTGTGTTTTCCTTTTTCCTTATCTGATTGTGGTGGCGCGGTTTCAGACTGCTGCGACTTTCCGTGCGTACGTCCCTCTTCGGATGGTGCGTGCGCCAATTGCAGAACTTTGTACCCTGGTGCAATAAATTGCCAATAAAGATATATTCTATTCTATTCAAATGCTTTTATACTCGGCGTTTCAACATCTCTCGTCCCATTGCCTTTTTTATGTTTCTGTCCCTTCTTGTATTCAATTTGTTTTATGGTTTTACTGTAGAGCACTTAGTTTTAAATGTGTTCTATGAATAAAGTTGGTCTAATCTCTGCACTTTTGAGTTCTGCCGTCTTTAAAGCCGAGGAGAAAATCCAAGTTTTTAACGTACCTGTAGTTTTATCTGCAGTACCCAGAGGTCACACACAGGAAGATGATTTTTGCAGGGTGCATTTATCCTCATCAGCGCGAGTACATTATTTGGGAGATTATGAGGCTGATTTTAACTCTTCAAACCGTAACACTGGAAACATGGACGGGCAAAGGCCGTTTCTGAGAAATGCCACCCTGTAAAGGTCAGTGAGGTCACCGCAGATCAGCTCCAATCTGAGGTGCGTTTATAGAAAGAGAGCATGAGATTAAGGTCAGGACGGGACGATGTGCCGCTCGGGTTTTACTTTGGAGGATTAGTGGCGCAGATTTAGTTTCACTGCAACGAGCGACGCTGCTGGTGGAGGAGCCCAAAGAGGCCTTCTGCAACAAACCAAGACTTTCCAAACTGGATGAGTCGACTTTAATCTGTGGCTTTTAACCACTTCAAGAGGAAAAATAAAAACCAAGTCTGAATTAACTACTTTTTCCCAGAAGTGTACCAGTTTAGATGCAACTTCTTTGCCTGCGTGTTTTCTGAAATGTTACTGCATCTCTGGACCCAAAGCTCCCAGTTTAAAAAATGCCACTGCAGTTTCTGAGAAACGAGTCCTGGCCCTGGAAATAAATCCTCACATCGCCCAACGTGGGAACATGTTGCCACGTTTGGTGCAAAGCCAGCTGGGAGATAAAGATGAGTCATCAATCAGCTGAAACCAAACTGCTGACAAAAAGGAAAGAAAATATTCAGCCTCGGTCTTAAACGGGCTGCAGCGGTTTGTTTTCTGGCCTTTGATAAAGTCGGTCTCATTTCCTTCCTTCCTGTGTTGATCTCCCAGCATGCATCTGCTGTGGTGAAACATTCTTGCATTGAAAAGCAAAACGTTTCGAGTGACATCTCAACAAATCCTTTTAGTAAGAGCAAAATAAAACAAAAAAAACATTCAAGTCAACATTTTATTGAAACAAACAAAAAAAAACTTTCTGTGAAGTGCGGATTGTCCTCAAACAGTTGCAAACCATTTACTGAACCAAAACTGTGGATCCCCACAAACACAGGAGACGTCTTCATGGATCAAAAAAATACTTTAGGAAGAAAAAACAAAAAAAACTTTTAACAGCTTATAGTCAGAACTGGATCAGTAGCAACGAAGCGGCACAATCAAGAAAAACACAAAAGCCAAAACCAGGAACGAACGAGGCGCTGACGGGGAATGTAGGTAAATATTACTTCATGTACATTAAAGATCAGCTGGATTACATTTAATCACAATGATCTGGATTAACAGACGTGAATCTTTGGGGGTTTGTTTCGCTGCTACGTCTAAAACCTAAAACTGACGGGGGTTATTTCTGCAATCCAACGCTGCTAATGAGTTTAATTTCACTTGTTGGGGAAAAAACACATTATTAAGACTCATAAAAACACACATTACACACTTCTCCCCTCCATTCATTCATTAAAGCTTTTGACTGGTGCAGGGTTGTACTGTGATGCTCGGCTAAACCTGCTTCTGCGTCCAACAGCTCGTTTCTAACGGTTTCATGTGCCAAACGTCGTAAAACACAAAGATCAACAGCTGTGCTCGTTTTGGACACGCCCCCACCCAAACACGCAGCTTTCTGTCCGACATTTACTGAAAAACACAGACGCTCAGCAGCTCAAACCCCGCCTCCACATTCAATCGTGTGCACGTTCGATCCTAACATTTAATCACCTGAAGCCAGTGACGCGTGCTGGAATGATGCCTCGACGTGTTGCAGAGAAAAGTGTTGCCATGTGTTTAAAAGCAGCGAGTCAGCCATTCACTTACATTATAAAGAAAATATCACTCGTTTCCTACGCACAGCGTGTGTCGTGCACAGGATGAGAATAGAGGAAGCAAGGAGGGGGGGGGAAAGGCCAAAGTACACGAAGTGACGATTGAATTCAGTCCACGCCACTCCCAGCTTCTCCCATCTGTCGTGTTCATCAGAGGGGAAGACGCAGCAATCCTCCTTAAAGTTACGAGTCTGCATGAAAAAGGACGACGCATCCATCTGTGACGGACGACATCATGGGTGGAGGGTCTGGGGGAGGGCGGAGGGAGGGTGGGTTAGGGAGGTGTCAGGAGACGGTGGCAGTCACTCTTCATCAGAACTGCTGTTCTCCAGAGAATAAACCATAAAGGCCAGATCGGGCCGGGCCGGTACCGTCGGGTGGCCGGGCTTCACCATCTCGAACCCCATGTAGTGGAAGGTCCTGATGATGGTCACTGGTGGGGGGAAACGAGAGAGCAGAAGGAGGGGGAGGAGTCAGTTTTACAGAGAAGACCACGTGAAAACATCCAGGCGAGGTCAAAACCAACGAGGCGCCAAAAAACTCCAAGTTCAGATTTAACATTTTACAAAATGGACATTTTCAGGAAATGTTTTCTCCAAACACGGTTTTATCAAAGCCATCTTTTTATTTTCCATTTCTAAAAATAACTGAGCACGGCATCGTTTCTGGAAATGCTTCCATCCACACAGAAAATTTATTATTACATTTATTAAGTAAAAGTTCAACTGAGACACATCTTTACTATAAAGTTGAGCAAACAAATAATTGTTTTTAGGTGGTTATCTTGTTCAATTTCAAAGAAATGCACAGCGACTCGTCCCTCTTTGCGTTCCGACTTCCGCACATCTGTTTTGGAAATGCATTTGACCGTCAAAGTGCATTTATTAATAAAAAGTTAGACCGAGACACATCTTTACTATAATTTCAAGCAAACAAATAATTATTTTTAAAGTGTTAATCTTATTAAATTCTTGTTAAAGTCCTCCCATGCACACTCCCGCGCCTGCCATTTGGCAGCCAATCGATTTTTGGCACATCATCATTTGACACATCAGCGATGACGCATAATAGCTGCGACATATACGACGAAGCAACATATTCATGGATTTTTCCACTTTGACACATTTGGATTGATGTGACGTATAGGGCGGAAAATACAGTAAATGATTAAATACAGTAGAAAACCAGGAAGTCAAATCATATTTTCACCTTCCTGCGCACCGCGCAAAAGGAGGAGCATGGAGGACATCTTGTGATTTCATTTTAAATGCACAATTCACACTTATTTCAAGTAGCTGCAAATACCCCCCCACCCCCCAGAGAGACATGTATGAGCATTGTATGAGCTGCAGTGCTCAAAGCGTGTGAAAAAAGAAGCGTCTTATAGTCCGTAAATTACGGTACTCCTGAAAAGATGTTGACTCTAAACTGGAAGCTCTAAGAATCCACTGCCTCTGAAACAAATCTACAATTCGCTCGTTGTTTGTTTGCGTTCACGTCTACTCTTATTAACCGTCCTTATTCTACTCCATGGGTCTGTCGCTCTGAGTGAACAGCATCTTTTCAAATGTTTACCACAGTCTTATCATGCAAAACAAACTCTTTAATGACGTGTACATTTTTAAAACGGTCTTAAAAACGACGCGTCAGGAGAAAGTTTAAAAGCAGCTCTTACATCGATCTTCTCTGTTTTTATGGAACCACAGGAAGACGTAGGCAACTTTGAGCTTCTCCTCTGCGAACTGGAGCAGAGCGGTGAGCCTGCAGACACAGAAATAAAGAAACAAGGTGAGGAAAATGAGGAAGTCAAGTCAAGTCTTCTTTATTTATAGAGCACAGTTAAAACAGATAAACTGTTATCAAGGTGCTTCACAAACAACATCAAAGAGATTAAAAAAATTACAGAAACGGTAGCACGCACTAATGATAAAACTATGAAATTAACAGCAGTAAAATTATAATAAAAATGTACAAGAACAGTATTAAAATGAAAACACAGGATAAAATATATACACTACGACAGCTCACACAGTATGAAACACCAGAGAGAAAATATGGGTTTTTAGCAGGGATTTGAACATGTGAAGGGAGGAGGCCTGTCTAATGTTGAGGGGCAGGTTGTTCCAAAGTTTGGGGCCGATGACTGAAAACGCCCGATCTC
The DNA here is from genome assembly GCA_038048925.1 of Garcialebias charrua. Taxonomy (NCBI): domain Eukaryota; kingdom Metazoa; phylum Chordata; class Actinopteri; order Cyprinodontiformes; family Rivulidae; genus Garcialebias; species Garcialebias charrua. Next base: position 25,430 of record JBBPBX010019899.1, on the reverse strand, counting down.
CACGGAGCTTCAGTCGTGTTTTTGGAACCTCCAAAAGCATCTGATCGGATGATCTCAGGGCCCGCGAGGGAACATATGGTTCCAGCAGCTCGGAGAGGTAGAGGGGAGCGAGGCATTTAGGCATTTATAGGTCAACAGCAGGATTTTAAAGTCGACTCTAGTTCGCACGGGGAGCCAGTGAAGGGAGGAGAGAACTGGTGTAATGTGCTCAGACCTACGTGTACCGGTTAAAAGCCGAGCTGCTGCATTTTGCATGAGCTGGAGACGTGAGAAGGAGGCCTGACTGATCCCAGCATACAGTGCATTGCAATAATCCATGTGGGTTGTGATGAACGCATGGAGTGTCTCAAGGTCAGGTCTGGACAGCACGGGCTTGAGTTTAGCTTCCTGCCGCAGTCGGAAGAAGCTTTTCTGCAGAACGGAACTGATTTGTTTATTAAACTTAAGGTCAGAGTCAAAAACCATCCCAAGATTTCTCACAGAGTGTTTGAGATAGGGCTGGAGGGAGTCCAAGTTTATATGATCAGAGCAGAGGCAGCAGCTGATAGGGGTGCAGGAAAAATAATAATAAAATCGAGATTCTTAGTCCTGGCGATTCAGAATCTATTCTAAAAGCCCCAAAATCGATTAAAAATAATAATAATTTACATTAAAACCCAAACGATAAAGAAAATAAAACCATATCTCATAGTATATGAAAGAATACATAAAATGAAAGGTGGCAGAAAGAAGAAGAAATCTGACCCGAACCAGTGACCTCCAGGACCCGATAAGGATAAAGCGGGTAAAGATGATGGATAGATGGCTTTTGTTGAAAAGATTTACCAAACAAATCTTTTAAACAAAATCCATCCATACACATTTGAAACATGGATGAATGCAATATGATTTTGAAGTCTATTTTATTTTGAGTTAAATGTTTATGCAATACAGTAGGCTGAAATCTTTGTTTACATTTGTATTTTGAATTATTTGTGATGGACTGGAGACATGTCCAGGGTGTCCCCTGCCTCTCGCACACTGACTGCTGGATATAGGCACCAGTGACCTCCGGGACCTGATTAAAGCTGCTGCATTCTATTCATATACCCATCTGCTGTATTTATACTGTATTATTTGATATTGTTGATGTTTGCTACAAGCAAGAGGGGCAGAGATGGTGTAGATGCAGGGCAGCCGGCTCAGGACCAGAAGGTCTCGGGTTCGATCCCCGGTCACGGCATACCTCGTTGTGTCCCTGGGCAAGACACTTAACCCCGAGTTGCTCCCGGTAGGACAGGCAGCGCCTTGCATGGCAGTCTACCACTACCGGTGTATGAATGTGTGGATGAATGGGTGGATGGTTGGTACTGTGAAGCGCTTTGGGGCCCCTCAATGGGGGCTGGAAAGCGCTATATAAGTATTTACCATTTACATTATTGTTTTAAATAAATGTTTTATTTGTTTACATTATTGTTTAATCTTTTCATGACTTCAATTGAAAATTGTTTCAGAATTGAAAATCGATTCTGAATCGAAAATCGATCCTGGAATGAAAATTGTTTTAGGATCAAAAATCAATTTTTAATCGAATCGGTGCATCAAAAATCTGAATCGAATCGATTCTCCAGACACAGAGATTCGCACCCCTAGCAGCTGAGCTAGGTCTAAAGACGATGACTTCAGTCTTCTGGTCATTAACAAATTAGCACTTTGAGATTTTCATTAATGAAAAGTGCGTTATAAATTAAATTCATTATTATTATTATTATTATTATTATTACTGTATTATTAAACTTAGGAAGTTTGAAGCCATCCAAGTCTTAATGTTGTCCAGACATTTTAGGAAAAGAGGACTGGTGATGAGGCAGATCCCCCCCCCCACCCCACCCCCCTTACATAAGTGATGCAGCTTTACATAATACAGACCAACTGCTCACAGTAGGACAGGCAGAAGGCAAGGTTACCCTGTCCACTCAGTGATGACGGCAGAAACAGAAATGGATTAGCAGCATCAAATTAAACCGCTTTTACTAAACTACATGGATTTGGTTTAAAAAAAATAAAAAATAAAATAAAAGTTAATTGAATCTCTTTTATAAAGCTACAAAACAGGAAGTACATTATGTTTCTTTGAAGCATCGTTTTCTGTGTTTGGTGAAAACACCCACCCCTCTTTGCTTCCCTCCACCAGCGACCCAGATGGAATCTCCAGGAAGAGGCTGTCCTCTGAGAGCACCGTATCCCAGAAGGCAGAGCGGCGCTCATTCAGCTGGTAGTGGAAACGCAGGAGAGAGGGGTTCCCACCGACCGGAACGGCTTGTGTCACCGTCAATTTGTCATCCTGGATTCACACGGACAGAACAGACAAAGAAAAATATGTTTTAGGATAAGAGCGTGTCCAGGCTACTGAAACTAGATTAGATGCACAAAGTCCCAGAAACAACTAGAACACCAGTGATGAATGTAAAGGCTAAATTATTAGTGTCACGTTGAACATTTACGTGACTGGAACATTTTATATGACAAAGAGACAAATAGAGAAACTGCATTTCCTGCGAAAATGCAATGTGGACGCTTATTGCTGAAAAACAGCTGAAATGTAGCTGAAATTGAAGAACAAGCCTAAATTAGCAGAAGAAAGCAGAAAGAACACATTTTTGCTGAATTAGGTTTAAATAAGCAGAAATGAGCAAAAAAATTAAGGAAATTAGCTAAAAATGCTAACAAGTTAGCTGAAAAGTTAGAACAAGCTTAAATTAACTGAAGAAAGCAGAAAGAACAAACAAGCACAAAAGTGTGGAAATTATCAAAATCTGAAGAAGAAAAAAAGCTGAAATTAGCAACAACAAAACAAACGGCTAAAAACAGCTAAAAACACAGAAATATGCTGCAAATACAAGGAAGTGAAAGGAGCGGATATGAGCTAAAAAATATGGAATTAACCAAAAAAGCTAAATTTTATACAAAGCAGCAAAAAAGTAGTTGAAATGTCAGAAAATGCTGAAAGGAGCATAACAAGTTGAAATTAGCAGAAATAAGTCAATTAGGCTGAAAGTAGTAGAAATTACCATGAAAAACTTTAATTTATCTAAAAACAACTGAAATTAGCTAAAAATGCTAACAATTTAGCTGAAAAGTTAGAATAAGCTTAAAAAATTAGCTGAAGAAAGCAGAAAGAACACGTTTGCTCAATTAGGCTGAAAGAAGCAAAAACGAGCACAAAAATGTGAAAATTACCGATATCTGAAAAAAGCTGAAATTAGCACAAAAAAGGCTAAAAATAGCTAAAGACAGAAAAATGCTACAAATACAAGGAAGTGGAGAGAGCGCTTTTCTTAAAATTAGGCTGAAAAAAGTTGAAATGAGTGCAAAAAAATGGAATTAGCTGAAAAATCTTATATTAGCATACAAACAGCTAAATGGTAGCTGAAATAGTAGCAAAAGTTGAAACTTGCAGAAATAAGCTGAAAGGAGCACAAGCTGAAATTAGCAGAAAGAAGTTAGAAGAAGCACAAAAACATTGTAGTTCGCAGAAAGAATCTGAAAGGAGCTGGAAAAAATGTTTACATGTTCACAAGGAGAACCAGAACAAAATGTGAAAGGAGCAGTAAAAGGTTGTGAACAGACCTAAAGATTTGAAGGGTGGAAAATGAGCTCGATTAATTTTTAATGAGAAAAAAAGTGGCAGAAAATGCTAATTTCAAAAAGCTAAAGTTGCACCAAAACCAAAAGTCATAGCAGGATTGTCCTGAAAGAGCCGAACGTTTTGATTCACGATTTATTGAAACAGCTTCAAAACCGTGTGAACAGAATCGTGCCGAAAAACATACAGAAGAAAAATGGATCACAACTGTGTGAGTGCTTCATAAGAGTTCACACAATAAATGTGACCAAATGTGAGAAGTTTTACAGTGAAACAAGTGGTCGGTTGTGAAATTCTGCTCAAAACCAGAATGTTTGTCAACAGCAGAAACAGATATGAGGTAGAACCACTTCTGCTTTCTTTATCGACATACACGGACTGACAAAGAAGATCACAATAAAAACTGACAAAGTCTTTCCAGTCCATTATCTGACATGACATTAGATGTGATGTAGAACCCGTCAGGGACCAGATCTGAACGGTCCGTACCAGAAAGAGCTGCAGAGGATGCTGAACGACAGATATGACTCATCTGTCTGATCCTAAAATCTAATCCTCCGTAGAACAGTCAGTTCAGTCACAACTCGTGCATTAAATTCACAGCATGTGCAGATGAGGAAGCAGAGCAGATCACTGGATTTAAAAAAAAAAATTTTTATTTAAAAAATAGGTTAAAACTCATTAGTGGTGAGTTTAATGTGCACTGAGCCAGAAAAGTCCCTGAAGGATGAAGCACTCGGTTTACTTCCTAAAGTGCTCAGAGTAGATTAGAACAAGTGCCTACTTTTTATTTATTGTTCATCCTTCAAAATGATTAAGCTTTTTATTATAAAACTCTAAAGGATTTGCAGTTTAGAATTTGTCTTTTATCTTGTGCAAGCCCTAACTCTCTGATTCTTACAGCCCCTCAACATTAAAGCCTGCTGTCCTCTGATTGGCTGCCTCCTGGACACCTGTGGAGGGTTAGCACCCAGCGGCTAACACCTGTAGCCTCTGCTTTAATGGAGGATTATTTCAGATTGGTGAAACTTTTAAAAACAAACAAGTTTTTTTCTGTAGTTTGAAAGACGTTTCACTTCCCGTTCTGGGAGCTTCCTAAATGAAAGTAGAGTGTGAAAGTTCACGTTTTTCTCCACACTTCAGTATGGAACAGAAAAAGCTTCTCGGATTAGACAGGGGTGCCCAAACATTTTCCCTGAGAGGGTCAAATTTAAAATCTATCAGAGGGCTGTGGGCCAAATGCAATAACACATGAAATCGTAATACTTCTTTAAGTAAAGTCCATTTATTTATTATACAGTTATGTATAAAGAACATTACAGAACAGGCTGTGTTGGTGGTTTGTGTGTGTGTTGGGGGGTCTGGGGATCCTCCCACAGAGAATTTTGAATAAAGTATATGCCATTTCTGCATTTTGGTGTATTTTACAAAGGTTTATTACAGTAGATTAACATTAAAAAAAAGAAGAAGTAAACTCATTATTGAAATCTCTGACTGCAAAGCTGCAGCTCTGCAGGTAAGGAGCGTTCACTTCAGGACAAACTGAGGTTGCTGATTGGTCAGTTGCTCACATGCAGGACTGATTGACAGGTGGTGGGACTCGTGCAAAAAAATCCAATTTTACTGGCCTGTTTGAGACTTGTCATTTAGCCCATATTCAATTTTTTTTTAAATTTTATCTAAGGTTTGAGAACTGTTTCCTTTCAAACTCATGTTTTATTTTTCAGAGGTGCTGAGTTTAAATTTAGGCGTGGTTGAGCAGCCCTGAAAACAGGCTAAAATCCCTTCTGAAGCCAGTTCATATTTATAATCTAGGCTATTTTTAAACGCTTTATGTGTGATTTATATGTGTATTAGTGTAGGAGCAAAGGAAAATGCTTTTCAGTGGCAGGAAGCTGTAGGAAGTATGTCAAAATAAAATATAAATTAGTAAAATTAAACCATTTAATGCACAAAATAGCCACTCCAGCTGTGTAGTGTCATTAAAGATCCACTGATGTGATTTTTCTACTATTCATCAAATTGCTCAAAATATATATATTTTATCATTTAAATATGTTAGTTTTTGCAAACAAAATGATAAATCACTTTAATTTTGCTTTAAAAGTGATTTTGAACTTCAAGCTGTGTTTAATCGTGGGAAATCCGTTTACACCCGAACGCACCATCTGTGATGTAATGTCCAGAGTTGAGGCAGAGCTCTGAGCTTGTCACGGTGTGCGCAGCTCCACATGAAGGTCAGTCTGATACAGCATCAGACCTAAATTAGATCCTGTTGTTTCTTGTTCCATCACCCAAACTATTTTCTGCTTCCCAAAATGAAGACAAATAGCTCAAATCTTCACCTAGATTGATAAATTAGTCAAGTTTTAAAATGTCCGCTATTGAAGAGACTGGAGCCCTCTGCCTCTCACTCTGGACATTACGTCACAGATGGTGCGTTCAGGTGTAAACGGATTTCCCATGATTAAACACGGCTTGAAGTTCAAAATCACTTTTAAAGCAAAATTAAAGTGATTTATCATTTTGTTTGCAAAAACTAACATATTTAAATGATAAAATATATATATTTTGAGCAATTTGATGAATAGTAGAAAAATCACGTCAGTGGATCTTTAAGGTAGTCATTGCATATCTGCAAACTCAGAAGGGATGAAAAAGGTGACAAACGTTGCGCAATATTAACTTTACCCAATGAACAGGTGACATTTAATAACCACCAACAGTGAATTTAGGAGGAGCTTTTAGTTTTCTGATTTAGTGATAGACTCAGAACAGCATCACTGATTTTAACTATTTTACTTCCCAGACAATGTGTGTTACCTGGACTCTTTCTCATCTACAGCATAAGGAAAAATTTGCTCTTTAACGACTTTTGACTTCAGGAAAAAATACATTTATTAACATATCCCAATATAATTAGGACATACACAAAAAAGATGGCTGGTCAAAAAATAAAAATAAAAAGAGGCGTTCAATACAGCAGAGACACTGACATTATGTTTTCTCACGTTGAAACAGAACAAATGGTTTAATGAAGAGACTTACTGCTGCTGGTTTTTTTTACGACTACAAATTTTACGACTTGGACATGTTTACGTTTATCTCTGTGGTTCTCCCGTGTCGTCACTTTTCAAAGCATATGTCGCACAGTTTTTTATTTATTTTTATGACACTTTAGAGGACTTGGTCTAACAATTTTCTCTGCGTCGGTCATTTGCAAAATTTCCTTTGAAAACACCGCCTCTAATCTGCTTCCGCCTCCCCACTCACCCTGTTCAACTCGCGCTGCGGAAGTTTATTTTTATTTTTTTTAACTTTATTCAGTTCAAAGATTTCGCTGTCATCCCCGCCCACCATCATCTGTCTTGACTGTGACTGGCTAAATCTCGCGCTCCAACAAAGATGTTTTATTGTCGAGAAGATGCCTAGCTGTGTCTTGAAATCCAGTCAGTGGGAAATGATGCATTCTAATTGTCACAGGTCTGACCCCCCCCCACCCCGAAAACAAAAACTCATCGGATCTACACGAATCACATAAACGATATATTTAGCTTTGAAAACGGCGATTTACGCCGAAAGGTGACTAGTTTGTAGGTAGGTCATTGGGCTGACTTTCCATTTAACATTAAAGGTGAAGTCTGCAGTTTCTGTAGAACATCAGCACTTAGAAAAAATTTCAACAAGCAAAGCATTCTGATCCCTCCCCCTCAGAGCCATATATGGCTCTGCCCCCTTGTGGTCTGTTGAAATTCAAATTCAAGCTCTGTTTTTATTGGCTGATTCAAATTCAAGCTCGGTTTTTATTGGCTGGTTACAAACTTTGTTTTTATTGGCTGGAAAATGGCGGGTCACTTTTTCTTTTTAGAAATGCTTATTTACCACCTGGAGAAGCAAGGGGACAATATTTTTTTAAAGTTTTTTTCAGAGATTACCTCTCTAACATCAATCTAGTGACAGAGTGAAGAAATATGTTAAAAATATATTGTTAGAAAAGTTACATATAGCAGCTTTAACATTAAAGTCAGAATGACAGAGTGTTAACACACTGACACTTCAAAGGAAATTTTAATATAGTAATGAGGACAGCTTGGTGGGCCAACTTTGGCCCACAGGCCCCACTTTGGGCACCCCTGGATTAGAAGCATAACATCTTCAACTACAGAACAGAAGTCCATTTGCCGTTTCTTGGATTCCCAGCTATTTTTAGTGATGGTCCTAACACCTGTGATTGAAATCTTTTGTTCATTATTACAAAGTAATAAAGCTAAACTTTGCATGTTTAATAATTTAACCTCACACTCAGAGCACTCGAAAGTACGGAGCTTCGTGTTCCGAGATGCTAGGAGGTTGTTGACCCACATACAAACTGAACTATTTTTGGGTTACCTTGTATATTAGCGTGTCGTGAGAGTGATCCCTGACACTCCCTCGCCCACCCGGGATCTTCAGCTGTGGGTGAGGGGCATCAGGAGCACCACAGAGGCCCCGGAGCCCGAGGGATAGAGCTGGACGTGAAAGACCCCAGTAACCAGGAACTGCAAGAACAAAAACAAACCAGTCAGTGTTTCACGTTACCTCACAGAATCATAACCACGTTCATAAAACTTTCCCAACGCTCAATATTCTCTAATCAACTCTCTGAAGAAGTGGATTTTGTCACAGCTCAGAAATAATGCCACGTTCCTAAAAGCTGTGATGCAAAGACGATGGTGATACAGCAGAGGATATTACACAATATTTACGGTAGGTGAAAAAGTAATTTAAAAAGCAAATGCAGCAAGTTTGTGATGGTTTATTATCACGATGGTGGAGTGTAGTGGGAGTTTATGATGTATGGCTCACGTGCACTTGCATTTCTTAGTGTGAATATGAAGACTGGACAAGATGGCCTCATGCCTGAGCAAAAGTCCTCTGGTCATTTGACGATTCTTCAAATAATTGTGCACAAATTCAACACGATCCAGGCACAAAGTGCTGTCATCCAGTTTGAAGGGGGTCAATAATGGTGGACACAGCTAACCATAAATTTAGCTTTGATAAAAAAAAATTTAAAAAAAGTTTTACGATTTTTCAGAGTGTGGTAATGGGTTTAGAGTTTATTAAAATCTCTGTTATTGGCTGTAAACTGACATCAGGGGTCAGAGGTGGTTGTTGGTATAAGGGGGAAAGCATTGAGGCCAGGAGATACTATCCTTACTTAATGGTGATGCCACCGGGTGACACTTTGCTTAGTTTAGTTTAGCTTTGCATAGCATTGTTTCGTGTAAGCCACTTTTTCCTGTATGCTTTTTGTGGGGTGGGGAGAGGTCGTATAAAAGCGTTCGCGGAATTAAAGTTACCGCTACAAAATGTAGCGGAAGTTAACTGGTCCGCTAACGATTTCAGCTGGATAAAAATATCCTCTATTCATAATCATTACGCAAAGAAACCACACTTGCAGACACGAGAAGATATTTTACCAGTTTTGACTTGAAAGGACAGACTTTCACTCACAGGCTTACACAGATGCATCAAGCCCGGCCGCAAGAATCTGCACCGGGCAGTATGCAAGAACTTGTTTATATACATGCTTTGCTAGCCCTCACAGACCGTCTGTAACCGTGTTTCCATCTATTTTCATTTCGAATTTTGAGCTAATTTTTGAAATCTCGCAAAAATGTAAATACAAATTAATGCGGATCAGAAGTGTTTCCATCAACTGGCTTGAAGCGCATCTACCAGGCCACGCACAGCGTCATTACGTCAGCGTCATTGCGTCAGACGTCAGCGTTACGCATGTCTACAGTAAACAGGAAGTAGCGGTTGAAAACAGAACCCGACCACACATCTCGGCAAAATGGAGAGAATATGGACAGGAGGTGGAACACCTGGAGAGCTGGTGCAAAGAGAATAATCTTCACATGAATGTGAAGAAGACAAAGGAGATGATTGTGGACTTCAGAAGGAACAAACACACCCATGCCCCACTGAAAATAGGTGGGTCTGCAGTGGAAGTGGTCTCCAGCTACAAATACTTGGGTGTACACATGAATGATAACCTCAGCTGGAGCAACAACACCACCAGCCTGATCAAGAAAGGTCATCAGAGACTCTACTTCCTCAGACGGCTGAGACGTGCTGGTCTGAGCAGCCCAGTTCTCACCTCGTTCTACAGGTGTGCAGTGGAGAGCGTCCTGTGCTCCAGCATCAACGTGTGGCATGGAGGCTGCACAGTTGAAGAGAGGAAAGCTCTGCAGAGAGTGGTGAAGGCTGCACAGAAGTCTGTTGGAGTCAGTCTCCCCACAATCACAGACATTTACACCTCCAGATGCAGGAAAAGAGCCACCTGCATCATGAAAGACCTCACTCATCCAGCACACTCACTCTTTGCCCCACTCCCCTCAGGACGGAGGTTGAGGAGCATCAAGTGTAGAACCACTAGACTGAGGAACAGCTTCTACCCTGAGGCTGTTAGACTCATGAATAAATAAAAATAAAATAAAAAATAAACACTGCAAAATATCACATCATACTGATGCTGATCTGTTTTCTTGTTGCTGTGTTCATCTGTGTTCATCTGTGACCATCTGCTCATACAAACTCATGTTCGTGCTGCTGTTTATTTCAACTATATTAGGCTTAGTGTATTACTAGTTGATGTTTTTCTTAGTTAGTTCTAGATGTTATTACTGTTTTTCTCTTTCATTTGTTGTTGGATGTAACTGGGACCCCGTGTACATAATCTCGTTTTCATCACATGTACCACATGCGGTGCAAATGACAATAAAGACTCTCTGACTCTGAATATTTAAGGTATGTGTTGCTATCGGGCAAGTTGTATTTATTCTGTCATGCCAACTAGTTTTAGCGATGTTACATGTTGTCCGGAGCGGAAACAGCTGATCAGTCACATGACGTGAATGTTCGCTACGGCAGAAATGAGTCGGCAAATCTGCAGCTCTCTTTCGAAACCCCCAAAAACCACCTCAAGCGAGCGTATCAACTTTTGAGCGAATTAGAGGAAGTTAACTCGAATTTTGCCGTTTCCATTCAGCTTTTCTGATGCGATGCTTCAAAATGCGCATCTAGAAACCTTGATGGAAACACGGCTACTGATGACCTCGGCCTCCCAGCTGTACATGCAGGATCAAATCAGCTCCTCTCTGAGAGCAAAAAGAACTCTGCAAACACAAGGTTCAACATTAACAATATAAACATCCTTGACCTTGATCAAAATGCCCCCTGAACATTTCCAAAGTTAGCAAAAATGCTAATCCGCTAAACAAAAAGATAGTATCGCTATTAGCTGTTAGCAGATTAGTGGAACCATGCCCACCATTGGGGGTCTACGATCAGTGCCAACGTGTCCAACTGTGTAAAAACTGTTCGCTTCTTTAATACAAGAAGAAATTTGATGTAGCAGCTACACCGACTGTAACTCCATAGCTCCAACCTTTAAATCCAGTCAGGCACCATTGGTTATATATACAGTAGAGAGAATCATTGCCCAAACCCTCATCCCACAGGTCAGAAGAAAACTGCAACGAAGTCAACAAGACCGTCAGGTGGAAAATCTCTGCAGACGATTGAATTACTCGTTTCAGTCCAACGACTCCCCCGCAGTGTCCGTTTATACGAGCCCGCCACCCAGACAAGACGAAAGATTCATCACTTCACACAGAGTCGTTAATGACTTGTGCATGTGGTGGGAGGCACATACCGTCAACAAGCGCATGATCTCTACACACCTCTGTAAATAGCTTTGTGAGGCATTTGGGAGTACACATCAATGGTTTTGAGTTTCAGACAAGTGTTTCAGGCAGCAACTGGACTGGGGAAACTGGGATGGTTTTCTGGTCAAACTTTGGCTTAACTGACCAAATTATTTCCCACTATTTGGGTGAAGCTTCCCTGCGACAGTGACACTGAAACTGTACGCCATCGTTCAAGTGGAACTCCAACACGGAGGCTGACTCTTTTGTGAACACAAGTTTCCAAGACCCGATCCACAGAGGATCAGCTGCATGCACCTTGGCTCTCATGAGAGGGAGGTGTGCCTCATGTCCCTGCCAACCAGGAGGGCCCCACACAACTTCATCTGCACAAATGGAGAGCAGGCTGTGGTGCTCGGCCTGTTCACGTTGCATCTGCGGTCATGTGCACTCCCGTCCCTTTATTTAGTTCTTAGCGATGCAGGGACAACAAATGAGCCGACACATCACAAAGTGGAGAAGAATAAACCTGTTTTAGAGATATACCTAGTAAGGGTGGGAATCTCTCAGTGTCTGGAGAATCGATTCTATTCTGATTTTTGGTGTCACGATTCGATTCAAAATTGATTTTTCGATTCAGAAACGATTTTTAATTCAGAAACAATTTTCTATTAAAATAGTCATAAATTTAGTTTCAGTTATGTGACTGACAAGCTGTAAAGAATAAACAACAATGTAAACAAATGGAACATTTATTTAAAACAATAATTTTAAACTGAAAACATTAAACAACAATGTAAACAAATAGAACATTTATTTAAAACAATAATTTTAGGTTCCTTATTGTATCAAATTTTTTGCATCGTTTGATATTTATACCAAAAATAGGAACAAATAATACAGGAATGCATTAAATTCTGTAACTTAAATAACCAGTACTAGGTTAGCTTTTAGCTCTGTTACTTATAGAAGATTATTGTTTGAATTGATTGTTTGAACTTGTTTTGTTTTTGAAAAAAGGGGCAGATAAAATAAGATTTCTTCTTCTTTCTGCCACCTATTCTTTCATATACTATGAGATATGGTTTTATTTTCTTTATCTTTTGGGTTTTAATGTAAAAAGAAAAAATTTAAAAAATCGATTTTGGGGCTTTTAGAATCTACCGGTATTCTGAATCGCCAGGACTAAGAATATTGATTCTTTAAAAAAAATCAAATTTTTTTTCTTCCTGCACCCCTAATACCTAGTTACTTTAGTGATCTTTGGATAATCTTACACTGATAAAAGTTAAAGAGTTGCATTGTTCGATATTAAAAGCTTAGACTGATTCAAGCCCCGTAAAATGTTTTCAACTTTTTCCCCTTCTCGGTTTAACAACAGTTTGAATTCTTAAAACGTATTAATATCATATCGAGAAAAGTACCTGCTTAGCTTGACAAAAGATTTTCTAAAAATTATTTATTTCCCTTCCATTATAAACAATTTGAGCACACAAGTTTACAGTAAATACTGACAATCAGGATAAAGTGAGAAAAACAAAGAGCTCCATTGTTGTAGTTTCTAAGGCACAAAGTGATTGTGGGAATGTTCAAAACATCGTTGCTTCTAAAACATTCTGAGTCTAGACAGGTACACCAAAAACAAAGTAAAAAATTTTTTTTTAAAGCTTTTAAAAAATTATTATTATTATTAATCAATTTAATGCATCACAATTCACTTCCCAGGAAGACGTTCATCAAATAGTAAGTTGTTTGTTGCATTAATTTATTTTTATTGTTCCTGCATCTATGTCTTGTAACCTGCTTTAACGTTTATTTAACCAATGACATTTTATCGTGTTCCTGGTCACAACGTGCTGCAGTTATTTGAAACCCAAGCAGCCTGAAATGCCCATTCTCCACGTGACGTTGGTAAGGTCAGGTTTTATGTAGATTAATACAAAAGAATATAAATGCATCAAAAAATTTGTTAAACAGACCAAAGTGGAACGGAGTGTCCTGGTGATGTGGGATGCCGACAAGAAATAAAAATCTGCTTCTCTTGCTTTCAATCTTTCCTTTCCGAGTCTGCCCTTGATGGAAATGCCAGCTTGTTTTGAAAGATGAAACTCACACCCTGACATTTCACTCCAAGCAACCGGCTCCACCCTCCCATAAAACCACTACAGCTGGAGAACGGCAGCCCCTACCCATCGGACGTCAGAAGGTGAGCCTAAAAACAGAATATGGGTTGCATATTTAAGTCAGACTTGCTGAGTGATACAGACTGCACCAGCACGAAGGCTAAGCACATTCTCAGGCTATACGAATACGCCAGTGAGGATTTAATCATGTGAGTTGCAGAGATGCCAAGTGCGTCACCGTCTTGTCTGATGGGGAGGGAGAAGGATCTTTTAGGGCACGTGTCAAACTCAAGAGCCGCAGGCCAAATCTGGTTCCCCAAGATCATAATTTAGGGGTGCACCGATTGCAGTTTTCTGGCCGATCAGTGATTTAAAAAAAAAAAAACTGATCTCCCAATTCCGATTTTGGCCGATACCGATTTTGTTTTATAAGCAACACTGTCAGGTGTTATAAGGTCACAATGCACCTTCAATTTTCTAATATTTCATTGAAAGACATACCCTTGAACAATATCCTAGAAACATACAAACTTGTTTTCTTGTTTTAACTGGTCAAGAGGTAGTGCTCTGAAATATAAATGAAGTTTAGACAAGTTAAAACTTAAAAAAAAAAAAAAGAAGAATAATCAGTAAAATTGGTTTCTCATTCACGTATTGGCCGATTTCCCAAATTTAAGGAAATCGGGGCCAATAAATCAGCCGGCCGATTTATCAGTGCACTCCTAATTTAAATGTAAAAAATTGTATCTCTTCTAATTTTTTATTTAAAAAAAAAACCCTGATAAATACATAATTTAGTGTATACTTCTCTTGCCAGCTGGCTAATTTTGAAGCCAGAAAGAAAGTTGGATCATTCTGTCATTATTGATTCTGATGTGGAAAGAGCAACAGAACGTCAAATGAGACTGATCAAACTCTTACTGATGAACCTGCAACCAAGAAAAGATGTCAGGTAGGGGTGGGCAATATGGCTCAAAAATTATATAGTGATATTTCAGAGCATTATCACGATAACGATAAATTTCGTGATATAACCAAAAAAAATTTTTTTTATTTTTTTTATTTGACAAAATTAACTTAACATGTTGCTTTGCAGTATTATGTATATAAAATTAAAATAAAAACAACAAGGGGTAATTTACTAAATAAAGTAATTTCAGTAAAAGTATTCAATCTCCCAAGAATAAAAAAATAATCTGTTATTTAGATTGAAAAAGTCTTATCTATTTATGCAGGAATTATTCACATTTTTTAAAACTAATCTGTCTCTGCACACCCTGATGCATGCATAATAATCCAGGTAGAAAAATCTAAAAAAGCCAAGTCTGATCCTTGTAAAGATGGTTCAGCGGGGGAGACACACAGCACCAACTGCTCAGAGCAGGGTGGGGGGAGGCATTTGAGCTCTCTCTACCTGCAGTTTAAGCAGGGGGACAGAAGCTGAGAGAGATGCGAGTTGTTTGTTTTTAGCATTTTAGCTAGCTGTACGCAGACTGGTGGAGAGAGGTGCGCAGTTCAGTTTGTTGGTTTGAAGCGCTCGTTTGTTAAGGGGGTGGGGCACCCTGATGTATTACGTCATGAAATTAGCATATCATGATATAACTTTTTTGCCCGGGCAAGCTTTTTATACCGGTAAAACCAGTAACGATATGATATGGCCCAGCTCTAATGTCAGGTAGCTGACTCGAGTTAAGGTATCTGCTGAAAGTGGCCCATGGCTCAAACAACGTTTTTAAAATTTCATCATCCCATTTTAGAGGATGGATGCTTCCACTGCCCACGTGCTCTTCCTGAGGAGGGAGATGTTATAAGAACTGATTCAGGTGAATTGTTTCAGGGGATGAATGGCTCAGGTAGGAGAAGCAGCCGAGGCAGAACTTTGGCTGAAAGTTAAAAAATAAATACTGTACCGGTAATAAAAAAAAAAACACGAAGGTCAAACTAAACAGGAAGCTTTCTGACAGCTCCTAAAAGAGGGCCAGGACACACAAACCCAACGTCCAACTCTGTAATTGTCCCATTAGTCACAGGAAAAGTCTAAACTCAAACTTTGTGAGCAAGTTTAGTTTTTACAGATGCGACACTCAGAACTTCTCAGAGCCACAACGATGAGCGGAGCAGCCTGATGGGGGGAAAAAAATTAAATAAAAAAACACACGGAAACAAAACCAGGAAAGGCCCACATGCTCTGAAACGTATTCCTGTCAAAACACACAGCTCTGACCCCTGGACTCGCACAGTGCACGACCGGCCACGTAAATACACACCCCGTTGTTTGGAACTGAGAAATAGACGGCTTTTGATCCAGTGACGTGTTGAAGCGATTCACAAAAATTTAAATTATTCCAATAAACAAATGTGATCGAGATTTAAACATTTTTAGGGCACGCCTTTCTCCATATAGTGTCAGCAGCAAGTAATGATTTAGCAGTGGGGTGGAAGAAAACAATAAATCATCACAGATCACATTTGGTGAGTAATCTAGTATTGTTACATCACGGAAAACCAAAGAGCTCCAACATGTAAAACGTCCCCGTCAGTATTTTCTAGGTCACCAGACTGTGCGCATGTCACAACAGGACTGAAGCGGGTGCTCCACAAACAAAAACAACAAACGGTGCAGAGGCACAGCGCCACACCTCCGTCGACTTGTGACCGAGTCAGCAAAGAACGTTCGAGCTTTGAAAACAACTTTTACTGCAGACGAGCTTGGATATGCTGGGCCCAAACAGTGCACGAGTAAAGAGGAAAACTCAGAGTAACATCCTGACGCTGCTCAATAATCCAGGCAGAACAATCTTTAAAAAAAAGTTAAGCCAGGTCCTCTGGATGGATCAAAAAGTTAAAATTTTATTTAAAAAATATTTAAATTGTTGGACCATTTTATCAATGGATGGTTAACCATCAATCTAACAGTATAACTACTGACCTACCAGTACTAAGTATTGTTTATCTACCATCTACTAACTATCCATCGATAATTGGGACGGAGGCCTCCGTGTCCCCCACTTATGTCGTTACTGCTGGTACCACTCAGCCCCCTGTGAATAGCAAGAGAATATCCTCCTTTACCATGTGAACAGCTAGTTCTGGATGTCACCGCCAAACTAGTTGACCCACTATAAAACTGCTATTTATAAGACTGAGTTTGTTGCAGCTCCTCACATTAGCTATGTTTGTTTACATGTGCAACATTCTTTGACCAGATTGAAATGTTTTCAGATTAAATAATTCAAATGCATTGTTTACACGGGCACAACCCATTCATAACGAGCGTTTACATGCAACTGTTCTGAACAGAAGTACTGACATGCGCAGAGTGGTAAACTCTCCTTTAAATAAAAAAAACCACAGAAGAAGTTCTACTTCCGGGATGAACGTAAACAAACCTGAGCGCCCAAAATGGACCCGCGAAAGGTTTTAATGACGGTGAAGACGTTACTGCACTCCCTGACTGAGCTACAGGTGACACAGATCATTTGAGCTCTTTCAAAGTTTCTAGTAGAAATGTTGTGTCGCTCACCGACCAGTTTTACTTCCCCAACATGCTAATATTATTAACATTAGCCAGGTGGAAATGACACAGGTCAGTTTTTCACGATCGGGAAAAAAAATTAACTGATCCAAGTGTTTACATGCACACTGTTCTGGTTAAGGATCAGCATAAACCACCCATTTTGTTCTGATCACAAATTATTTCGGAACACACTGAATAAACAAAAAAATAATCAGAACGGGGCGTTTACATGACGCAATTATATTCCGAATGGCCGTTTAACGTGATTACTTATGTCCATGTAAACATAGCTGATGAAGTCTTTTGGATTAAAGACAAAATGTTTCAACAATTTATTTAATTATTGTTCATTTAAATCCATCCAGAGGACCTGACTTTACTTTGTTAGCTCCTCAGAGTAACATCTTTCTGTGGTGGTGTCTGTAGAGTTTCCCCTGCGTTACTTGCCTTGGCAGGGCGCTCATGTCTGCCGTGATTTTTGTCGACGGGGGGTCGGGGTGGAGATGACACACATCTGTGTTGCTGTACAAAAAGATTTCGAGCGGGAGACCGCTCAGCGTGACGGAATCGGAGCGCAACTTCTAGCTCTTTAGCTAGCGTG
>JBBPBX010019898.1:0-19539 GCA_038048925.1 Garcialebias charrua | reverse complement strand
GGTCTGGGGGTCCTCCCCCAGAACATTTTGAATAAAGTAGATGCCATTTCCTGCATTCTGGTTTATTTTAACGAGCATTTAAACATCTACGTTTACCTACATAAGTAAAAACTTGATTCAATAACTATTTTAGAGTAGCCTGACCAACAGCCAGAAATGTACTTCTAGATCAATTACACTTCAACAACTGATCATAGAAGTTCTAAAATTTTTCTAAATAACTTTTAACACTTTTATTTTATGATTGTGATGATCTTTACGATGTGACACGTCGATGGGTGCATCTGGACAGCAAAGGGTTAACCCCTCACAAAGCCAGCAGAAGAAATGTGTGCATGGCAGTGGAGGAAATCAGCTGATCTGTTGCAAGAGGGATTGCACTTGTGGGCTGCACATTTGGTGCAAAATAATTTAAAATATTTATATTTATTTTAAATAAACAACCCATGGCTCATCCATCAATCAGCCAAATGTGTCATGTCCAATCTTACTTTGAAAAACTGTGCTATAGCGAGGGACTACTGCTCAAATCTTTCCTCTCCAATAGGGTGGAATGTGTTAGTCTTGGTAATACCACTTCCCATACAGTCTGTGTCTCCTGTGGTGTCCCTCAAGGGTCAGTTCTGGGGCCCCTGCTGTTTTCCCTTTACATGCTGCCTTTAGGTCAAATTATTAATCAGTTCAACATTTCTTTTCACTGTTATGCCGACGATACACAGCTTTACATCAGGACTGGAGCATCCTCATCATCCCCATTGTCATCTCCATCTTCACTCACTGCCCTCTCTACCTGCCTGGAGGAAATAAGGGCATGGATGAATCAGAACTTTCTTCAATTAAACTGCTCCAAGACTGAGGCCATACTGATTGGCACCCCTCACCAGGTACAAACATCAACTATAACAACAATTTCCTTTTCTGGACAAGACATCCCCCTCTCCACCTCTGTTACAAATCTTGGAATAAAAATGGACTCTCATCTTACATTTGAAAATCACATTAAGCTTCTGTTTAAAACCTGCTTCTTCCATCTTCGAAACATCTCCAGACTTCGCCCATCTCTAACTTTTTCTGATGCTGAGAAGCTCGTCCATGCTTTTGTCTCCTCCAGGCTCGACTACTGCAACTCCCTGTTTATTGGAATCCCTGGCAAAAACCTTCAGAAGCTTCAATATATTCAAAACAGTGCAGCAAGGATTTTGTTGAGAGTTCGTAAATTTGAACATATTACACCCATTCTCCATAACCTCCATTGGCTTCCTGTCACCTACAGAATTCAGTACAAAACTGCTCTCATTACACACCAATGCTTACACGGAACTTCACCTGATTATCTAAAGGACATTCTTGCACCATATTCATCCACCCGGTCTCTACGATCACAGAACAGTAATCTCCTTCACATTCCTCGAACCAAATTAAGGACCATGGGAGACCGGGCATTCTGTGTGGCTGCCCCCCGCCTATGGAACTCCCTCCCTGACTACCTGAGAGCTCCACAGTCACTGGTTGACTTTAAAAAACGGCTTAAAGACCTTTCTTTTTAAGCGAGCCTACTCTGCCTCCACATGATTTTATCTTTGATCTTAGTTGATATTATTATTGATTTTACTTGATTTTATCACTTGTTTTTATTTGATCTTTGATTTTTGTTGCACTTTGTAGCACTTTGAGATTTTTGTTAATGAAAAGTGCGTTATAAATTAAATTAATTATTATTATTATTATTATTATTATTACTGTAATTCACAAAAAAATAGAAACAATGCTGGGTGAATTAATAGTTCATGGTACATTTTGGGGAGTGTTGCGGGGTCCAAATTAATATTTTTTTAAATGAGGGGGAACACGTCCCCTTCACATATAATTGTTGTGACGCCTATGCCTGTATCGATGTATTTAAAGTGCATCTTTGACTTTAAACACATGTAGTTGCCTTTTCAACCTAACATGTCTAAAACTCCAATTTTCATCAAAAATACGGATCATATCTCAAAATAAAATGTGCTACTACTACCTTTTTTGTCTTCCCTCGCTACTCTGTCTAAAAATAGCGCCCTCAGCGGTAAACCGGAAGTGACATCACGGGAGGGGAACGTTCGTGCTTTAGCTAAGAAAGATATGGGATCGCACCAGGAGGAGGCGACAGATTGTAAAGTTGTTTTGACATAAGTATGTCATCTCTGACTATTACTCAAATATCTAGCCAAATAACTTCTAGATATATACTACCTAAAGCTAAAAATGGTTTATATTTATATATAGAGATACAGCATTAATTACACCACTGATGGATTTAACTACATTAGCCTAATCTTTAGCTCCCTAAACAAATTTTTTTTTCGCTCCCAAACCACTCAGTGGATATTTTTTCTGCTGCCAGAGTTCAATTATATGGGTTTTATTTACAAACTGATGACCTGTAGAAGACATTTGAGATACAATTCGATTTTGTATTCATTTTTTAAGACGCAACCGTGTGGAGTTAGCATAGATTTCGCTCTGTGCATTTCGTAATTTATAGCTCCTAATCCACTCAATGGATATTTTTCTGCTGCCAGACAGTAATTATATGGGTTTTATTTACAAACTGATTACCTCTAGAAGACATTTCAGATAAAATTCGATTTTTATTCATTTTTTAAGACGCAACCGTGTGGAGTTAGCATAGATTTAGCTCTGTGCATTTCGTAATTTATAGCTCCTAAACCACCCGATGGATAGTTTTTATATTGCCCCTAAAACTAACATTAAACATGCACTTTAAAGAGGCAGGTCTTTTTAAGTGAGCTTCTGTGGTAAAGTTGCAAACAATTATCATCTTATATGTCTACAGACGTAGCACTCTGCTTCTCACACACATCCTAACCATTTAGTGTATTCTTGGTTTATCATATTTATTAGTTCATATCTTAGATCTTATTACTGTTTTTCTTTTAAAATGTATACTTTTGTTGGATGCAACTGGGACCTTGTGTACACAATTTTGTTCCACCATATGTACCACATGTGATGTGAATGACAAATAAAGAAGCCTTAAACCTTAAACCCAGTTAACAACTGCCAGCACTAATAGCGTTAAGCTATAGTGCGCAACACATATACTGACTTACCTCCTGAATTCAGCGTCTTTGATGTCCGCCGTTCCTTCGCTCGCCGCCACAGAAGCCTTGTTGCCATCAATCATGTCGCCAGCGACCAGTATCCATCTTGCCCCCCGGTGTGGAAAACAGTGAAGCGAGGCAGCGTTAAACAACACCTCCGCCCGCTCGCTCGAGCTGTGAGTGACGTAACTGTAACTGGCAGCGTTCCAGTACGTGCAGCATTGTTTAACGCCAGATCAATTACTAATAAAACTTTTATATTAAGTGATTTGATCTCAACTCATCGTCTGGATCTGTTTTTGATTACTGAAACCTGGCAGAAAATAGGAGATAACAGCTCCTTCTCTGAACTCCTCCCAAATGGCTACTCCCACCTGAGCGCTCCGCGTGGGGCTGGAAAGGGAGGGGGCCTGGCTGCTGTGTTCAGTGATGCATTCAAGTACCGTTTGTTGCCTCAGAAAAACTATTCCAGTTTTGAAAGTATGATTTTTGTGCTGGAATCTGCTAAACCTATTTTGTGTGGCGTTTTTTATAGGCCCCCACAATACAATAAAAACTTTGTCAGTGAGTTTTCAGAACTACTGGCGGACTTGCTACCAAAGTTTGACTCTTGGCTTTTCTGTGGAGACTTCAACGTGCACACCTGCTGCCCAAGTAATCAGCTTGGATGTGAGTTTCAGAACCTCCTGGACTCTTTTAACCTGTCACAGTCGATCTCGGGGGCCACACACACCCTGGGTCATACACTGGATTTAATTATCTCCCACGGCCTTCAAATACCTGCTGTGGAGATCCTGGACACCTGTATCTCAGACCATTTTCCCATATTATTTGAATTTTTCACCACTCCTGCACCAAAGGCTATTCTCCCAGCACGTTTCTGCCGCTCCATCAACCCATTAACTCCAAATGAGTTTACTGATGCCTTTAAGAGCACTGAATTCTGCTCTGCTGTCAGTCTGGACCCATCTCTACATCCTGAGGACTTCATCAGCTCCTTCTATCACACCTGCACGACGATCATGGACTCCATCGCTCCTCTCAAACAGGCATCTTCAAAAAACAGACCATCACCATGGCTCAACGAAACGACGCGAGCTCTTCGACAACGTTGCAGACAAGCAGAGCGAAAATGGAAGCGCGACCGACTTCATGTATCTCAGGGAATACTGAGAGACTGTCTCTGTGAGTATCATAATGCTGTGAAACAGGCCAAATCACAGTACCTCTCCAACTTAATCTCCACCAGCTCCAACCGGCCGAGGACGCTTTTCAGCACACTCCAGTCTGTCATCAATCCATCTGTCAATGTTCTGAAAACTGCCACACAGTCTACCTGCGATGACTTTCAGAGCTATTTTGTCAACAAAATAGACTCTATCAGACAGAACATTGTCAGTTCATCCAACACCATCCTGTCATGTACCTCTACAATAACCACTGCTGTTTTTGACCAGTTTGATCTCGTCTCACTGCCTCAACTCACCAAGGTGGTTCAGCAGATGAAACCAACAAACTGTTCTCTGGACATCATTCCCTCTAAAATGTTCAAACAATGCTTTGATGTAATTGGTCCTTGTGTTTTGTCATTTATCAACAGCTGTCTAACTTCAGGTTATGTGCCATCTGCTTTCAAACATGCTGTGGTCAGGCCTCTTCTAAAAAAACCAGGCCTAGATCCTACAGCTCTCTCTAATTTCAGGCCAGTTTCCCATCTGTCATTTCTATCAAAGGTCCTAGAAAAGATTGTTTTTATTCAACTTCAATCTTTTCTAGAACTCAACAACCTGTTTGAAAAATTTCAGTCAGGTTTTCGAGCTCGTCACAGCACTGAATCTGCACTGCTCAAAGTACAGAATGACATTCTTCTGTCCCTGGATGCAAAAAACCCTGCTCTGCTGGTGATGTTAGACCTCTCAGCAGCTTTTGACACCGTCGACCATCAGGTACTAATCAACCGCTTGTCTCAGCAGGTTGGCCTCCAGGGAGCTGTGCTTGAATGGTTCAAATCTTACCTGTCTGGGAGAACTTTTTCTGTCATGATAGGCGATCTGTCCTCCTCTTCATCAACCCCTCTGACCTCTGGCGTACCACAGGGATCTATTCTAGGGCCAGTCCTCTTCTCTCTTTACATGCTGCCATTAGGATCAATCATTGCACGTCATAACCTGTCTTTTCACATGTATGCAGACGATTTACAAATCTATCTGCCAGTCACTCCCAACCCCTCACTCAGTTCAAACACTCTTGTCAACTGCTTAAATGACATTAAGCACTGGCTCTCTCAAAACTTCCTCCACCTAAACACAGATAAAACTGAATGCATTTTGTTTGGTGCACCTGATGACACCAGCAACATCCTTCCCAGTCCCAGTGTTGGTTTTCCCCTCCCCCACTTCAACTCGGTGGTCAGAAATCTTGGAGTGCAGCTTGACTCCAATTTAAAGTTTGATAAACAGATCAGTTCTGTTGTCAAGACCAGCTTCTTTCAGCTCCGTCTGCTCTCCAAAGTCAAGTCATTTCTTAGTCGTGGTGATCTGGAGAAGGCCATCCATGCCTTTGTGACCTCCAGACTTGATTATTGTAATGCTTTGTATCTTGGCATTAATCAATCCTCCATCTCCCGTTTACAGCTTGTACAGAACTCTGCCGCGCGCTTTTTGACCAACACACGAAAATATGAACACATCACTCCTGTCCTGTCCTCTCTACACTGGCTCCCAGTTCAGTTCAGGATACAGTTCAAGTTGCTGCTGTTTGTTTTCAAAGCTCTGAATGGACTTGCTCCCCTCTACATCTCAGAACTTCTGAAAGTCCATCAGCCTGGCAGGGACTTACGATCTGCCAGTCAACACCTGCTGGAGGTGCCTCGCTCGAGGTACAAACAATGGGGAGACCGGTCATTTTCTGTCGCCGGCCCAAAAGCCTGGAACAGCCTCCCCCTTGAGCTGCGTGCCACCTCCGATCCGACTCTGTTCAAAACCAAATTGAAGACCCACTTGTTCAAAAAAGCTTTCAGTGTGTAACTTTTATTATTTTGTATTTTAGTATGTAGCATCTTTATTTCAATTGCATTTTTATTTCCACTTGTTCAAAAAAGCTTTCTGTATGTAACTTTTATTACTTATGTTATTTTAGTATGTAGCATTTTTTATTTCCATTGCCTTCTTTTATCGCTGTGGTTTCTTATTCTATTTTCATTGATTTATTGTTCCCGTTTATTCTTCTTTTTATCCTGTTAAGCACCTTGGTCAATGCAAGGCATTGTGGAAGGTGCTATACAAATAAAGTTTATTATTATTATTATTATTATTATTACATATAGCTCTTTTACTGTCCTCAGTTTGAAGAACTAGTTTTATATTGGCAAGATTATCCAATCGGAGTGAGAGAAAAGACCAAATTTTATAGCAATTTATTAGATTGTTACTTCATAAACATTCATTATTGACACAAAATTTCATGGCACATTTCGTGGCAGAAGAGCCGTTAGCCGTAGCACTTCCAGCTGGAATATCACTGAGAAAGTGATGCGTAAAAGTTTATAAAATACGATTTGAATAAACCACTGTAAAATTATTGAGACATGAGTTGTCTGAAGATGATAGAAATGTATTTTAGTCGTATTTCTCCAAACAAAAAGCTTTGTATCTACAGCAGGTAAGTTATTAGTTGCTCATAACTTCTCCACAAAACCCTACTTCAAAGGGACTGAATGGTTGCTTTTAGTTTATAGGGAGCATTCTGATAGACGGACCACTTTAGATAATCAGTCAAAACATTGACTCAAACAAAGTAGAAAAGCATGGTGCTGTATCTATTGTATCACTGGGGTCCTTCCTACAGGACGTTTCTCTCCAAATACTGTTTCTAAAATATTAACTACTTAAGTGAATCTGTCCTCTTTCCTATCTTCTAAATCTTTTCTCTTTGCTGACTTACCCTACTACACAACACACCCTAAAGTGTTGTCATGTTTCCTGACCTCTGTCTCAAGAAAGTAGAAAGAAGCAAGAAAAAAGTGGGGCGGAACGATGTGCAAGGGAGTGGGTAAGTAATGCCATTTTCTAACGGCACTTTGTGAAGGCAGCCAGCCACAGTTTTCCCCTGAGATATCAAAGTGCGCACATTCTCCTGACGGACACTGAAAGCACCGTATCTCGCTCCCCGTGCTATGCATGCGCTGCTTCGGTGAAACGGAGGCTATCACTTTCCCAAAGCTTCAAAATGAAGCCGCACATATCCTCGACAAGTTGGCGGAAAAGACAAAAAGCTTCTCAAAAGAAACCTTTAGATCTTTTGGTTATTTTTAATTAGAATTTAAAGCTCCACTGACATGATTTTTTAATTTTCATAAAATTGCTCAAAATATATATCTTTTATCATTTAAATATGTTCATTTTTGCAAACAAAATGATAAATCACTTTAATTTTGCTTTAAAAGTGATTTTGAACTTCAAGCCGTGTTTAATCATGGGAAATCCAATTACACACGAACGCACCATCTGTGACGTAACACTGGGCAGAGGGCTCTGGTCTCTTTAATAGCGGACCATTTAAAACCCGACAAATTTATCAATCTATGTGAAGATTTGAGCTATTTGTCTTCATTTTGGGAAGCAGAAAATAGTTTGGGTGATGGAACAAGAAACAACAGGATCTAATTTAGGTCTGATGCTGTATCAGACTTACCTTCATGTCGAGCTGCTCATACCTACGCACTGTGACAAGCCCAGAGCTCTGCCCGGTGTGACATCACAGATGGTGCGTTCGGGTGTAATCAGATTTCCCATGATTAAACACGGCTTGAAGTTCAAAATCACTTTTAAAGCAAAATTAAAGTGATTTATCATTTTGTTTGCATAAAGGAACATATTTAAATGATAAATATATATATATTTTGAGCAATTTTATGAATAGTAAAAAAAATCATGTCGGTGGACCTTTAAATATTTTCCTAGGATTTTTTTTATTGCAACTTTTGAAAACCATTTTGCTAACATACCAAAGATTAGATCCCACATAAAAGATGAGTCACTGGGATAAAGAGGTCATAATGTCCCAAACCATATTATCTGTATACAATTACCTAGGTAGTACTGGTATATAAATGCTTTCTGCACTAGAATTTTCCCCAGTAAAACTCTGAATGTGTCAACCTGTCCTGGTTTTTTGACGGCTGTTGGCCAACACCACAACATGAGCAGCTTCTAGCAGATGTCAGATGAAAGCTTGGATGTAGATGTGGCAGTTTAAAACACAACAGAGAAAGAAACAGAAAACAATCATCTTTGGTTTTCTACCAGATTTGCCCCATGTGGCTCCCTGTGAAATCAGCTGTCAGAGGATTTTAATTTACCCGAACTAAAGGTGCCCTGTGAAGTTTTGGACGAATACAAGGATGGCGGTGAGCTGATCACTTGTTCCACCAGCAGGAACATCCCCATGTCACCCACACGCTGTGAATACCGACTGGCAACACTGAGTGATCACAGTTATTGGTGGAACTACACCGCAGACATCAATGATGGCGAAGGCAACTAATACCAACAAACCCAAATTGAACTGGAACCTCAAAACAAATCATTAACAATGCATGAAATACTCAAGTACTCACAACTATGGAGGACCAAACTGACATAATAATAAATAAAAGAATAAATATATATCTGACATAAAACAATACATATATAAATCAAAGTAGAAATATATATCCTAAATAATAATAAATAAAAGAATAAATATATAAATCAAAGTAGAAATATATATTTTAATGAGAAATAAAAGCATAAATATATATATTCTTTTTTATATCTCCTTACACATGAGAAATAAAAGCATAAATATATATATTCTTTTTTATATCTCCTTACACATGAGTTTCCATCAATAACAATAGATATTTTGCTTTGCCTTTTTCTTGCTGTTTTTCCGTTTGCTGTATTTATTGCTGTATTTATTTATTTCTGTATTGTTGGCTGTATTTATTTCTGTATTCTTTTCTCGCTGCATTTCTGCCTCTTCGGTATGTTAATGAGGAGGGCTGCTTTCTAAATCCAGCTCTTCTATTGGTCAATAAACCGGAAATAGAACGATCAGTGTGCAGATCGATTGAGCATGCCTGCGCTGCAGTTCTCTTAGGAGATCTCCGTATTTGAGAGGAAGTAAACAACTATTAGAGATGTATCGTAGGATTGCTGAGGAATTAAGGCATGTTGCTAGCTTAGCTGAAAGTAATACAGTCAGTGATGACTATTTACTGTTTCCAGTCGATGTTTTGAGTGAGTGGCTGCTCCAGGTAGCTGCAGACACGGACACTGAAGCTGACTCATTAGTTGTCCAGATTTTGGAGGAAGTGGCTTGTCGTTTGCACAAATCTGTGTACCCCACAAGAACAGCTGGAAGACCTGGATATTTGCTGCCCGCTGACATCTTTAAGGGACCTCAGACAACCTAAGGAGTCTACTAACTTTTTGGACTGGCTGGGGTCTGGTCAGCTCCAATCTGGAGGTAGAAGTTGTTGACTGCCATCTCCCGCAGTCATCCACTTGCTTCCTGACGTTGAAGTTGTCCAAAAATCACAAAACCTATGCAGACTTCCACCAACACCTTATGGCCAGCATGTCTTCAAGCTACTCTGGTTTTGGCCTAATTTGAACCAGGCCGTTTCAACGTTTTACAAGTTTATGCACTTAGAAATGCACTATGTATTTTTTCAAAGTTACAACTTTCAAATGTTTTTTAATTGTTATGAAGTAGTGTCTAGTGCACTTGTTAATTACTTCAGTTTGACAGAACTTTGCATTCTTGTTTCAAATAAAACAGTTTAATGTTATTGTAGAACATATTTTGAAGCTTCTACCTGCTGATATAAATTGTTTACCCAGTTAACACATTTATTAGCTGTATCACAGAAAATGTTAGGAAATATTAGACCATCATATTAATTAATTTCGTATCTAGAAATTGCTTACATACAAAATGTTAAAGCTGATGTGGTTGAATTTGTAAATAAAATTACAATGGTTTAATAATGGTGACTTTATTACATAAACATGAAAAAAGCACATGTAAACACTGAATATTTTTAATTTAAATAAGTTTACATACAATTTATTTTCTTTTACAATATAGAATGTAACTTGAATACCACTGTGTAGTATTATGTAATCAGTCTTAATAAATAGCAAGTTGGCTCTGTTATAACGATGTAAATTTCAGAACCTTTCAGCAAAAAAGACGGCACAAACATTTTGATAATACAGTACAGTACATTACACCCACCTAAAAAGGATTTTTATGTATCAATGAAAAAAAGTTGCACCAAAATAGGAATGAAGGAAACGTCTTTTGTAGCTTCAATTTACATACTTCCAAACAGGGACGTGCAGAGGGGGGGGCTATGGGGGCTTGAGCACCTGCCCCTTTTGCTCCTTGCCCCCAAGTGCCCTTTTGGGCAAAAAAAAAAAAAATATATATATATTTTTTTTTTAAATTTCCTATTCCTAAGCCCTCCTCTGACACATAATAACATACTAAAATTATTTATTTTATTTTATTATTATTAATTTTGTATTTTGCAAGAAAAACAACATAATAAGCCCTCCGGTCACGTACCAACACTACATTCCCCACAATGCAACAGTGGTAGTAGGGGTGGGGCCAATTCGATCCGGAGTCGTGTCTCATGAACCCAGAGTAATAAGACCTGCCTCACATTCACATTAGGGTCAGTGGGGGAGCTGGTCCCCTTGGGGGCATTGCCGTTCGGGGGGCATGGCCCCACCCCTACTACTACTATTCAGCAAATCCCTTTCAGTTTGCAGCCAGCTACAGCGTGTGGACTGAGTGAGTAGCACTTTAGCTAACAGCTAGCCAACTTTTCATCGTAACATGTCCGCTGTGTGGAAGTATTTTACACTAAACACCACAAGACAGCAATGTGCAATGTCTGCATAGCCATAGCGCCACATAGTCCAAAAACATGCATGTTAGGCTGATTGGTAACTCTGAATTGACCCTAGGTGTGAGTGAAACAGGTCCCTCTTGTAAATGAGTCCCCGTGGCTCAACGAGGCTAGCCTGTATAAATAAAGGTTGAATGAATGAATGAATGAATGAATTAAACTGCGGTCAAGTTGGTTTTATGTTGGACATTCGAGCTCCGGGGCTTCAGCGGGATGCCACTCTCGCTGAACCGAAACAGGGAGACCGACCGCGGCCAGCTGCGGCCAGTCCGACCCGCTGTCTGACGTCTCGTAGGACGGACAGGCGGAGAGCGGCTGACCAAAAAAAAATCTTATATCACCCCCTTAAAATAAACATTGAACCAGTCCGTCCCTTGGCTTGTAGCAAATTTGTTTTTTTGGCCCTCCATGTATTTGACTTTGACACCCCTGGCTTATGCAATAGGGAGCACATCGCCCATCCAAAACCTATCATCTCTCCATAATGGATATATGTCCGATTTTCTAACTTCCTTTGCTGCATAATGTACATTGCATTAATTCTAGCATTAGGTAAATGTATCTTGAAGGAAAATAGCACTTAAATAAAAGTCCAACAAGAATATTCATTTAGAATTAAAAATAACTCACCCTGAACTACCATAATAGATAAATGTAATAACCAATCAAGTTGCTCCTGTCCAATAAACGCGTACAAATGAAGGGGAAAAACCTATCCAGACTTTAAGTAAGTTTAGGGTCTGGTTCGCAGAGTATGGAGTTAAATTTGTTTCATAATTAGTCAACGAAAAAAAAACTAACCTCAGTTATGTAAAATAAAATTGTAATCAAAACTTTTGGAATTGTAATGATTTCATTTTTTTAAAGCAAAAACTTTTGTTTAAAAAACATTTTTTTAAATTAAATAGCTAATTTTTCTCTCGTGAACTTAAAAAGTTATTTGCAAAACATAAACTTTTATTTGCACACATCAGAAATATTTTGTTGCGATTTTAGGCTCTGCCCACGACGTCATGTGAGAATCGCAAGCAAAACTTTGAATGACAAACAAAACTTAGAATAGCAAGCAAAGATTTCTGGCATGCGCAAATAAGTTTGTTTTGCAAATAATTAGCAACATAATTGCAAAAAATGTCAATGACCTCACTGAGGTCATTGACATTTTTCGAGACATGACCAACAGAAAACTGCTGCTGCACAGTTGTTTTAAGAAGGGGCAGATATGACAAGATTTTTTTCTTCTTCTACTACCTTTCATTTTATATCTTGTTTTTTTCTTTCATGTGTTTGTAAATTGTCTATGTGTTTTAAATCTGAAATGAATAAATAAAATAAAATGAATAAAAATAAATAAATAAGAAGAGAACAAAAATGGCAAAAATGCTTAAAAGTTGGAAGTTTGTTTTTAAACAGTTCACCATGATGGAAAAGAAGATTTTGGATCTTAGATTCAGTTTGGGGGAAAAAAGAAAGGCAAGAGACCGAAATAAATAAGAGACATTGTCCTCCACTCAACACAGAGAAGATGAGACAATGAGGAAAAAAGAGAAACTGACAAGAAAAAAAGAAGAGGAAAGATTGAAGAAAATGTATATAGGTACTTACAAATACACTAAGACACAAACAGAGATATAGGTCTAAATTTTGGTGGTCAGTTAGTCTCAGTAGGCTTTTCTCATGGTGATATGCATTAACAATTCAATTTTTGCTTTTGTTTAGTTTTCTTCTGCAGTTCCACATTAAAGTTTGATGCAGCTCTGCTTTTCTGAATGGACCATCTTCATCTCCACTGCAAGTGTAGCAAACCAGGCAGCTCTTTCTTTTATAGATTACAGTACACTAAAAAGTTGCATTGTGCCCTTGTTTATATTTTTTATAGTGTAATTCTGTAAAGACAAAATATATCTGGTGGTGTAGCTCTGATTTACATATCTTGCTAAATCGCAGGTTTGAATATTGCAATACTTTCCTATAACAAAGTAGACCTGCAGAAAGAAATTACTAATAAAATATTTTACATATGGATAGTTGTATGTTCTATGTAGAGGTTTTCCTAAGCTTTGATAGTATATCTCACAATTTTGTAATTTATCATTGTTTATTAAACTGAAAGCTATGTGACTTTGTTAAAATTCTGTCCTAAAATGCGGTTGGATGTGCCCCCCCTTTTTTTTGAGCACCTGCCCCTTTAGTGGGCTCTGCACGTCCCTGCTTCCAAAGATTCCAGTCAAAACATCAACTGTCTGGCAATAAACATTTATCAGGTCGTTGGATCTGGTAGTGTTTCAATTTCCACCTGAGTCAAAGGCCTCTTCTTCAGTGACCATCAACTTTGAAATGGTTTTTCTAACTTTATTTAAATCATTCTGTTTCTTACGGGTCACACTTATTACGAAGCCTACCTATTAAGAAAAATTTACTACGCCTACGCGCGCGCGTTGACAAACTGCCTCGCACCGGACTGTTTTGAGACACAAATTCCTCTTCTTCATCGCTGATCTGGCATTTTCTTTTGTTTTTTTTGCCAAAAGTCAAGTGATCACTTGAAGCTGTCACCATTCACTTCCTCCTCCGAGGAGGAGGAATGAATGAATTTCTCACGTGCGAACTAAAGTCATGTCCAGCGAGGCTGCACCAGGTTCTAAATATTTCCTGGTGTGCAGGTCTGCTGTGTGGGCTGAAGGAGAAGCGCTCCCTGTTTTTAATTATTATTATTTTTTTTTTACTTTTCATGAACATATAAACACAGAAAACCGCTGCGCAGCCCTCTGTCTTTTTTCGCTCCGCCCTGCTGCAGCTGCTGGAGCCTGCACTCCAGAGAGCTGCGCTTGCACAGAACTATAATATGAACATCCTGCGTGCAGCACACGCGAGTCCAGCGGCGCTGGGCATCACGCACAGTATACTGGGGGCTTAAGTATGCAATGGACCTGTCGCATTTTCTTAGCAAAAAAGGAGCTATAGCTATTGCTATCTGATGCTATCTGCGATTCACGAGTGAACGGCTCCACCGAGGCGAAGAACGAATTTATACGGCTGGAGCTGCAGGGGGTGGGGCTATACTTAAGAAGACCGCGTGACGAAACGCGGTCACATTTAAAACACGCATAAAAAATCCTGAAACAGACATATCTTTATACATAGGTTGATCTATAACTCCAAAATTAATTTATCTACAATTTTGAGACTTTTTACTCATTTACAACATTACAATTATGACATTTATAATGTTTATTGAAGAAAATATTGAAATTTACTTTACACGGTCTTTAAACATTACAGTACATTAATATGGGACCATGAACAGTCAAAACATTTATATGAATACATTTTTCCTTGAATGATCACACTTAACTTACATGCTTTTCATTATGGGAATGTATGTAATAAAGCAGCTACAGAACTGTTACAAACATGAGAAAAATAATTTTTCGTTTATAGGCTTCGTAATAAGTGTGACCCGTAAGAAACAGAATGATTTAAATAAAGTTAGCAAAACCATTTCAAAGTTGATGGTCACTGAAGAAGAGGCCTTTGACTCAGGTGGAAATTGAAACACTACCAGATCCAACGACCTTGTTTTCTAATGTGATTAATGTTTATTGCCAGACAGTTGATATTCTGACTGGAATCTTTGGAAGTATGTAAATTGAAGCTACAAAAGACGTTTCCTTCATTCCTATTTTGGTGCAACTTTTTTTTCATTGATACATAAAAATCCTTTTTAGGTGGGTGTAATGTACTGTACTGTATTATCAAAATGTTTGTGCCGTCTTTTTTGCTGAAAGGTTCTGAAATTTACATCGTTATAACAGAGCCAACTTGCTATTTATTAAGACTGATTACATAATACTACACAGTGGTATTCAAGTTACATTCTATATTGTAAAAGAAAATAAATTGTATGTAAACTTATTTAAATTAAAAATATTCAGTGTTTACATGTGCTTTTTTCATGTTTATGTAATAAAGTCACCATTATTAAACCATTGTAATTTTATTTACAAATTCAACCACATCAGCTTTAACATTTTGTATGTAAGCAA
The DNA here is from genome assembly GCA_038048925.1 of Garcialebias charrua. Classification (NCBI taxonomy): domain Eukaryota; kingdom Metazoa; phylum Chordata; class Actinopteri; order Cyprinodontiformes; family Rivulidae; genus Garcialebias; species Garcialebias charrua. Next base: position 4,423 of record JBBPBX010019898.1, on the reverse strand, counting down.
TTTCTAGATACGAAATTAATTAATATGATGGTCTAATATTTCCTAACATTTTCTGTGATACAGCTAATAAATGTGTTAACTGGGTAAACAATTTATATCAGCAGGTAGAAGCTTCAAAATATGTTCTACAATAACATTAAACTGTTTTATTTGAAACAAGAATGCAAAGTTCTGTCAAACTGAAGTAATTAACAAGTGCACTAGACACTACTTCATAACAATTAAAAAACATTTGAAAGTTGTAACTTTGAAAAAATACATAGTGCATTTCTAAGTGCATAAACTTGTAAAACGTTGAAACGGCCTGGTTCAAATTAGGCCAAAACCAGAGTAGCTTGAAGACATGCTGGCCATAAGGTGTTGGTGGAAGTCTGCATAGGTTTTGTGATTTTTGGACAACTTCAACGTCAGGAAGCAAGTGGATGACTGCGGGAGATGGCAGTCAACAACTTCTACCTCCAGATTGGAGCTGACCAGACCCCAGCCAGTCCAAAAAGTTAGTAGACTCCTTAGGTTGTCTGAGGTCCCTTAAAGATGTCAGCGGGCAGCAAATATCCAGGTCTTCCAGCTGTTCTTGTGGGGTACACAGATTTGTGCAAACGACAAGCCACTTCCTCCAAAATCTGGACAACTAATGAGTCAGCTTCAGTGTCCGTGTCTGCAGCTACCTGGAGCAGCCACTCACTCAAAACATCGACTGGAAACAGTAAATAGTCATCACTGACTGTATTACTTTCAGCTAAGCTAGCAACATGCCTTAAATCCTCAGCAATCCTACGATACATCTCTAATAGTTGTTTACTTCCTCTCAAATACGGAGATCTCCTAAGAGAACTGCAGCGCAGGCATGCTCAATCGATCTGCACACTGATCGTTCTATTTCCGGTTTATTGACCAATAGAAGAGCTGGATTTAGAAAGCAGCCCTCCTCATTAACATACCGAAGAGGCAGAAATGCAGCGAGAAAAGAATACAGAAATAAATACAGCCAACAATACAGAAATAAATAAATACAGCAATAAATACAGCAAACGGAAAAACAGCAAGAAAAAGGCAAAGCAAAATATCTATTGTTATTGATGGAAACTCATGTGTAAGGAGATATAAAAAAGAATATATATATTTATGCTTTTATTTCTCATGTGTAAGGAGATATAAAAAAGAATATATATATTTATGCTTTTATTTCTCATTAAAATATATATTTCTACTTTGATTTATATATTTATTCTTTTATTTATTATTATTTAGGATATATATTTCTACTTTGATTTATATATGTATTGTTTTATGTCAGATATATATTTATTCTTTTATTTATTATTATGTCAGTTTGGTCCTCCATACACAACGTGAACAGAAATCGTTAAAATCTAATACATGGGAGGGAAATAAAATATTTTTGAAACAGAGTTCTGTCAGTCTGGTTATATTGTTATTTTGAATACCTGTATCACTTTTTAAATTACAATATTATTATATAAAACAATTGAAAATAACTATTTATGGACATTTACAGGTATGTGCCTACAAGTCTTTGATAATAAATAACTGCATGTTTGATCATAATTCAAGCAAACCAGACAAAATCTTCAGAACCAATACATCCATCCATTAACCACTTCTTCCTGTTCTGGTCGCGGGGGTCACTGGTGCCCATATCCAGCCATCACTGTGGGAGAGGCAGGGGACACCATGGGCAGGTCTCCAGTCCATCACAGAGACACTTTAGAGTTACCAATCAGACTAACATGCATGTTTTTGGTCTGTGGGAGGAAACTGGAATACCTGGAGAAAACCACACTTGCACAGAGAGAACATGCAAACTCCACCCAGAAAGGTTCCCGGCTGGGATTCAATCTGGTGACCTTCTCACTGAGAGGCGGCAGCTCTATCAACTGCAGCCACAGTGCCGCATAGAATCAATACAAATAATTATTTTTTTCATTTACCCTTTATTTAACCAGGTACCGTAGTCTCATTGAGCCACGAGAACTATTTTTTTTTTCAAGAGAGACCTCTTAGGGCAGGGTTCTGCAACCTGCGGCTCTGGAGCCACATGTGGCTCTTTGGTCCCTCTGCACCAGCTCCTTCAAGCTTTGACCAAAACTGAAACAAAACTGAATTTTATTGGTTGTTATAACAACAACTAAAAGGGCTAGCTTTAGCAGTTTTCTTGTAATTAATTTGATGAAACATTACAAGGAGTAAAACATACTCACTTTCCCTTCATGGTTTATTTCTTCAAAGTAGGATACTTAATTTTTCTACGATAAAAATAAATCACATAAGAATGCATAGTTTATTGTTTTAGTTTGTAGAAACAAAAACTATATTATTTTTTTTCCTTCTTTACAAGAATCTCGCCGCTTATTTTGTCTTTGACTGTAAAAATATCAGTGAATGTTAAAAATTATTAGATATTTTTAGTTTTATAAAAATCACCCCTACTGTCCAGAAAGGCACCCTCCAACAAACTTAAAGTGGTCCATGGGCCATCAGTTGAGAATCCCAGTTGTAGCAGCTACTGTGGCTCTGGACACATTTAATTTAGTGAACAAAGGGGCAAAAGTTGCTCTTTTGATCGTAAAGGTTGCAGACCCCTGTCTTAGGGAGTGTTGGATTTTACAGCCTTTTATTCTATTATATATCTTTTTACAAGCTTTGAAATGTCACATTCTGATGCATTTATACAAATGAGTGTGCGTGTCGTTATTGATCACATTTACAGGTCTACCTTTAGTTTAGAAGACCCATTGATTACTTTGTTTTACATATAATCTCACGTATACTAATATTAATTTTACAAGCTCACACTTTATATAATCACATGTTAATCTAAATTTCTAAGTGCACCTGGCGCAGGTAAGATAATATCTGCTCACTTCTGTTCAGCATGAGAAAATGCTTCTTTGTTCTCTGAGCAGAACTACACGGCATCACGTGTAGGCCTAAAGCCTAAACATTTACTAACCATGAAATAAAGATAAATCACAACACATAAGATACTTTATAATTAATACATTTGATTAACATTAAAGGTGCTATGTGTAACTTTCTGTAGAGCACAGAACTTAGAAATATTTTCAACAGGCAAAGCATTCTGATCCCTCCCCCTCAGAGCCATATATGGCTCTGCTCCCCTTGCTCTGCTGAAATTCAAATTCAAGCTCTGTTTTTATTGGCTGATTCAAATTCAAGCTCTGTTTTTATTGGCTGATTCAAATTCAAGCTCTGTTTTTATTGGCTGATTCAAATTCAAGCTCTGTTTTTATTGGCTGGTTACAAACTCTGTTTTTATTGGCTGGTTAACGGCGGGTCACTCTGTGTTTTTAGTGTTTTTATAAATGCTGATAGAGAAGCAAGGGGACTATAGTTTTTTTCAGAGATTACTTTGTCTAACATCAGTCTGTCAGTAGATAGTGACAGAGTGAAGAAATATGTTAAAAATATATTGTTAGAAAAGTTACAGACTGCACTACAAAGTTACGTAGTGCAGCTTTAATCTTTCATAGTTATAACACAAATTATTAAACGCCAAATAGAGTAGATTAACACTTAGTATAAAACAGTATAAGTAGTGAACAAAACGCTGATATTAACTGGTCCTCTTAGCTGGGTCATGAATTCATCTTATCTAAAGAATGCAAGGTTGTCTCCTGGTTTTCAGAGGACCAGGCTCCTGGTTACCATAGTAACGTAAGATCTGCACATAATTGGCTGATCTGAAATGCCACTCATACATTTAAACCAATCATAGCCTGATCCACTTTTAAGTGGGCGGGACTATATAAAAACCCAAGAGGCGAAGGTTCTTCAAGCAAAACTCTCTTAGGCGGTTTCACAGCAAGGTTCGTTTTTTGTTCCTTCATATGCATATGATTATCACGTTGATGTTTCTGCATACTGTAACTCTGTTGTCCAATAAATATTTTAATCTAAGGTGAACGTCTCCTGTGCTTGGATCGGTTTTGAACGCGTCAGGAGCAGATAGTGGGGGTTAAGGACTTTGCTCAGGGGCCCAGAGTGGGGCAAATGAGGGTGGAGGCAGGTGTGGGTGTTCCACCTTTTTCCACCCACATTTTTTGATGTTGTCAGTAACGGGCAACCTCGTCCAAGTCTGTCGACTTTCATTTCAAAAGTGTAATCCAGAAGATTAAATCATAAACATGAAGGTAGCTGCCGAGGTGGGTACGATGTGGGCAGAGCTAGGCAAAAAACTGATATACAGGCAGTCCCCGACTTACGAGCACATCGACATACGAGGTTCCGGACTTACGATTATGCATCTCATTAAATTATTATTTTTTTAAATAAATGAATACATGTACAGTACTGTACAGTCACCAAGCACTTAGCCTATCCTAACAGTTTTTAAAGATGAAGGAGTGAGTTGAATTGTCTCCCTTTCACATAAAGTGAA
>JBBPBX010019897.1:15229-34581 GCA_038048925.1 Garcialebias charrua | reverse complement strand
TTTCTTTGGTTTACTTGAGAAAAAGGATACTTTGAGGTGAGTCATGTACAGAGAAGTAATTACTCAACATGTCTGCACTGCTTTGACTAATTTCCTCCTGGATTGAGCAGCTAAAACACCTGCTCCACAAAGCACCAGCTGATGTGACAGGCCAATGTTTAAACAGGATTATCCTGGGTTACAGTCACTTTGTTTCGTTGCCCTTTCATTTCCAGCGGTACTGAAGGAACTGCAGCACATGCTGCCTGCCCGCAGGGGCGTGATTGCACAGACGAAAACATCAGCAGTCAAGACTGTGCAAACGGAAGACAAAGTGCAGCCTGTCAGGGAACCATACGTCCATTTACTGGAGTGTCCGTCAGCAGCTGGTCATATGTCAACGGAGAGGTTTCAAATGGTATGAACATAAATACAGATCAACTTGGAGGGAACAGGTTATACTGGCTCTTTTAAAAATGAAACATTTCTGACTGGAAGGAAAATATTTCAGTTTAAAAAAGTGCTTGAATTTTTGTAAGTGAGGGACTTACCTGCTCAACAAACCTAAAAAAATTAACTAATTACTAATGCTTAGTCCAAGCAAGGCCAACACTAAAGCAGATTCCTTAAAAAAAACTTTTCAGGGATTCAAGTAAATGCTGGTTTGTAAACATTGAGTCACTTTTACACTGCAGGCTGAAAAGTCTGGTTATCTACTCGTTTTCATCACATGTACCACATGCGGTGCAAATGACAATAAAGACTCTCTGACTCTGACTCTGACCTAAAGACCATGTTGGTCTATAGTCCGTTACTGAATCCTGAACTGACTTAGTGTATATATTTTTTACTGTGTTTTCATTTAAGTATTGTTCTTATACATTTTATTATACTTTTGCTGCTGTTAATATCATAATTTTTACCATTGGTGTGTGATACACTTCTGTACATTTTTAAACCTCTTTTATGTTGTGTGTGTGTGAAGCACCTTGATAACAGTTTATCTGTTTTAACTGTGCTATATAAATAAAATTGACTTGACTTGTTCCAGGTGAAATCCAAATTGCAAAACAAAACATATCGCGCAACACTGTCTTCATTGCAAATGACTGTGTAATGCTGGTGTAAAAACACAATGACATATTGAATGGGGTAATTTTAGTACAGCAGCAATCCATTTCGACCTCAACATTACTCAGATTACTTGTTATCTGTTGGTTGGTACACTTGATACAACAGTATGGGATTGTGCCACCAACTTGAAGCTTGCCTGCCAGGGCCAGTGAGACTGCTGCATACCTGGAAGGTGGTTATACATATGCTGCATCGTCCCATTACATTAACTGTTTAGCTCTTCACCTCACTTAAACCTGAGTGCAGGTTTCCATCCATTATCTTTATTTGCTTCTTCCATTTTGGGTCACGGGGGTCGCCTGTGCCCATGTCCAGCAATCACTGTGCAAGGGGTGGGGTGCATCTCGGACAGGTCTCCAGTCCATCACAGGGACACATAGAGACAAACGAGACAAACAACCATTCACTCTCTCACTCACACCTAGGGAAAAAAATTTAGAGTCACCAATCAGCCTAACATGCATGTTTTCTGTCTGTGGGAGGAAAAACCTACGCATGCATGGAGAGAACATGCAAACTCCACCCAGAACGGCCTGGGATTTGAACCAGGGACCTGCTCGCTGAGAGGCAGCAGCTCTACCATTTGTGCCACCGTGCTGCCCCTGAGTGCAGGTTTCTTCAGTCTGAATGAAGCTCAGTTTGCTCCCTGTCCAGAGTGTCTCTACACGGTTTGATCCTGGCTGCTAACATGCAGCGCTAAAGTCACAGCTAACCAGACATAGCCTATTTGCTTTGCTATCAATCTAGCCTGTTTAGTTCGCAGCAGCAAAAATCACTCACCGTATTAAGGACTGAACGCTCTCTGCCATTAGGCGTTGCAGATATATACTGAGTGGCCATAAGGCTGGCACAAAACTGAGAAGCAGTTTGTGTGCTTTGCTTGCACTGTAGTGGTAAATTTCTATCCAGTTTTCTCTCAGGGCTGTGGAAGCTATTCCTCAAAGCATTTCACCAGTAAAGGTATGTGTTCACTGCTGGGTGCAGTTATCAGAGGTATGGTCACCTCAAGGGAATTATTTAAGGAAAGCCCAGTGATGGGCATATGCTCTTCTGTCAACTGGGCATCTCCTCATGCATTCATCAGATTTGACAGCTTGGCCTTGACAGCCTGTTACATCACTCAACATGTTCTCTCAGCAAGGACGTGATGAACATCCAGCTGCTGCCTTGTCAGGTTTAGGTTTTCCCCAATCTCTCTCCATGGATGTTTTAGGGCACGATTGTAGGTTGTCCTGAGTGTACCAACGGGAATTAAACTGGAGGTTATGAATATAACCGATGTTCTCTGAAGAAGGAAATCCAAGTATAACACAAGCCCGCCTCTCAATGCTCCAGAGCTGGGTAATGTGCAAATTAAGAGAATGAGTCAGTGCAGCATACAGTATTTATAACCTTGGGAGCTTATTGGGTTTGCAGCTGTCTCGTTGGCCATGGCAGGCATTATGAAGACAACATCTTCAGGCTGGTTTCACGAGAGCACAAAACCCCATTCTCATGTTTTTGCTTGAAGTCCTCTCACAGAAAATCTGTTTCACTAAATTGAGGTTAGCCAAAGAGCTAGCTACAACAGGTACAATACAAAACTCTACTAAAAATAAAAAAATAAATACTTTGAGGCCATCTATATCTGGCACTAGATAAAACCCTACACCTGGCATCAATCTGAAGATTTGAAAAGCTGGTTTACAAACAGACTTTGATTGTGCCATTATGTGCTTATCATGTGTAGCTAAACAAAATTATGTGTACAAGATACAGACAGGGCACATTTACCCATATCACGAACGGATGTTTTCTGCAGATGGCTGGGTGACAAAGAACTTTATTTTATAGCAGGGCCTTTCAACTTGCAGCCCACGGGCCACTTCTAACTTCTGGCCCACAAGTAACATTAGTCTGCGCTGCAAATTAGTTCATAAAAATACATTTTAAAAATGTATCTGGAAATAAAAATCAGTTGGAGATTTTTATTTTAATATTTCTTTTAAATAATTATATTTTTTATAGGACCCCCCTCCCCACTGAAAGCATTGACTTACACGATACAATACCAAGCAAGGTCTTCATTAGGAAAGACACTCACTGCCTAACACCCTGTGCTTTCTCCCTTATACAGTATGTAGTGGGAACAACCTCTGACTCACGGTATCAGTTTACAGCAAATAACAGAGACTTCAACATAAATGCCAAACCAAACCTGAACAGGACATTAACAAGAACAAGCCATTTCCACACTCAGAAACATCCTAAACACTCAGAAACATTATAGGCCTATATATAATTTCAACACCCAAAAATGGAAGAAGTGGGTAAAAGATAATGGATGGATGGATATAATTTCAACAAGATACCCAGCATGCATTGCAGCTCACAGTCTCTCTGGGACTCTCTCGCAGAGAGAACTTTGTGAATTTGGGGAGGAAAATTGTTTAAACAGAAACGCACATCTTTGCTTTAATCTGGAGCTTGCAACTATCCCTGTTTTGGTGTTAATGATGTTCGATTGACTCGTAGGGGCACTCTTTCTCTCCTGCTGTGCGGGGAGTTGTGATAAACTGATCATATTTGTGCGTGATAACCTGCGAGCTGGATTAAACAACAACAAACAGATTCATTACCAAGGGAATATTGATGATGAGGCACAGCAACTTTGTAGTTAGTTTAAAAAATAGTTAACCACAAAGAGGGTGGATTAAGTGAGTTAATTTATTATAGTAAATGACATGAAGGAGACGTTCAACACACAGCACCGTGCTCGCTTTCAGCCCAGCTGAGTTAAGCTCCGCCTCGTTTGGTTCAACTCAAAGCTCACATCTGAGCGGGATGAGGATGATTCACCTGGGATTTATGAACCATTTGAGGAAGAACTGCTCTGTGCAGCCATTTCATTGTAAATGAGACCTGGTTCTTAACTGACCTACCTGAATAGTCAGAGAACATCAAAAAGTGTCAACTTTTTTAATTTTATAAAGTGTAAACGTTTGGCAAGTCGTTGGCAGAACAATATTTGCGTTAAATAGGAGGCATAGAATGTCATTTTTGTTTTTAATGTTGTTCCACATTAGAACATAACTTCATTGCAAGGAAATACATTTTTAAATGTAATTTATTTGAATTACTTTTCTGGGTTCGGTTTATTACTGCATAGTGGTATTGCAATTGTTTGCTATCTGGGCGTCCACAAACTTCTTTAAAAAGTCTTCAGCTGATCCAAAACGCTGCTGCCAGAGTTTTAATGAGAGTTGATATCATATCTCTCCAGTTTTAGCTTCTCTCCACAGGCTCCCTGTCAAGTCCAGAATTAAATTCAGAAGCTTGCTTCTAACCTACAAAGCTCTCAACAACCTAGCTCCATCTTATATTACAGATCTTATTGTTCCATATTTTCCTAACAGAGCACTTCGCTCTCAGACTGCAGGTTTACTTGTGGTTCCTAGAGTTTCCAAAAGCAGAATGTGATGAAGATCTTTCAGTTCTCAGGCTCCTCTCTTGTGGAACTAACTTCCAGTTTCTGTCCATGAGGCTGACACATTGTCCAGTTTTAAAACTTTACTTTTTGATAAATCCTATAGTTAGGGTTGGCTTGGGTTTCCTGAGCTGTCCTTTAGTTACAGTATGCTGCTATAGGTTTAGACTGCTGGAGGACAAACTGACCACACTTCTCCACTCTGCTGCTGTCTTTACTTACTCTGCTCAACCTGTTTTGTATTTGTAATTATTTTTTCTATCCTTAACTTGTGTTTTTATCTTTCAGGTACACCTGCACCAACATCTGGACCTGTCATTCTGTGTTCGTTTGTCTCTCCTTCCCGTCCTCTCAACCAGTCGGTCAAAGCAGATGGTCGCTCGTCATGAGCCTGGCTCTGCTGGAGGTTTCTTCCTGTTAAAAGGGAGTTTTTCCTTTCCACTGTCTCCTTTGTGTTTGCTCAGGATGGGACACTGTGACGAAGTGAAGATTCAACACAGTCTGCTCCTTCCTCAGATAGAGAACTTTTATTATTTGGCTTTTATATTGTATGCAAATGTTTTTGTACAGTGACCTGAGACAACTTCTTTTGAGATTTGGCGCTATATAAATAAACTGTATTGAACTGAATTTGTTGCACTTATGATTCAATGCAGCAAAATAAATACATTAAAAAGGTAAAAGATGATTGTAATACTTGGTTTATTTACATAATGTCTTTAGTTGCTGGATGTCCGGCCCTTGAACTGCTGGCTTTCAGTAACTGTGGTCCTGTTCTGAACAATCTAGATGAACAGCCCTGCTCTATAGTATCTAACAGATTGTACAAATTTATCCTCAGAGGCATTTCAAAAGTGCTAAGGAAGAAATCATAGTTTTATTTCTATGGCTGTTGAAACTCATTAAAAACGCACTTCATTAAGCCACTTTTCATCGACTTTCAGATGTGTGAGTTCAGTGTACTTTACGGCACCAGTGGTGAGACAAAAAGGAAAAGAGAATAATACTTTTGTCTTTTGAGAAGAAATGTTGAAGTGATGGAGCATTATTTTGTGTGTTACTCTTATTAGTAAAGCAGTGCATAGTGAATTTGCTTTTCACAGAGAATTGAATCAAAACATTGATGCACTTGACCAGGTCATTCCACTGAAAACGAATAGGGTTGCTGTAATGCTAGTTTGAATCAATGCTCCTCATTAATGGCTTGAAACACTTCAAAAGTTCTCCATCCACACTCTCAAGGACTTCTCCCACCACTGAAGCACCCACACTACACCGAGTGCTGATTTAATCTCCTCATACCTGCATGACATTTTTATGCTCATTCTCTTCCTGGTTTACCAAGCTAAAGCTTCAATTCAATTCTGTCTATTTCTATAGTGCCAAGTCACAACAGAAGTCATCGCAGGGCACTGCACAGAAACGTTCATAAACATAGAAAGTAAGTTAACATTATATATCTGAAGAGCAGACTGCTTTGAGTTCACGCTGAGTTAAGTTAGAGTTCTGCTTCACAGACTAGTCAAAATGATAGAGAGAATGACAGAGCCTCATGTTTGTCTCAGTATTCAGACCCAGTTGTTGGCATATCTAACAAAAAGTTAGCTTTGCTAACCCATATTCCACTAATTAAAATTTTAGCTTCACTAAAGCTACATCTCTATACAGTAAAAAAAATAAAAAAAAATTGCAGAAGCTAATGTTAAACCGCTAACCAGTGGTGGGCCACCAACCGCTAGGGAGCGCTAATGCACTAATCCGCTTATAGCGTAGCTAAATAATCTGTTAGCTTTACAGCGGATTAACTAACTTTTATGATTCATACACGGATTTGCACTATTTTTATTTAAAATGCAGTACCGCTAATAACTAATTATCTTTCAGTAAAACCGAAAAAACTTATTTACAGGCCCGGACGACTGCTAACAGACCATATCCTGTCAGCGCCGGATGTGGTCCGTGACAAAAAAGCATCCCCTCAGTCTCTTTACTAGAGCGAGCGCTCTCAGTTAGCAGCCAGTGTGTTACTCTGCAGCCTTATTGCTTGTTTTCGAAGAGTCAGACGAAGAGTTTTTAACATGGAGGGTGAACTTATGGATGTTTCTCAGCGGCCTACGCGACGCGTCTGGATTTTTAAAAGTATTTCGCCACTGCCCTCTTCAAAATGGCGGCCGCGACGGCCACAGAAGATAAGGACTTTCCATGAAAACACGGTAAAAACAATTATTTCTTTGCTGAGAAAAAATATATTTCTTATCTGACTTTATAGCACAAGGTTTTTCTGAGCTTAACCGGTTCAAATGGTCAAATCTGCTGGATTAAAAAAATTATTTCGCCAGTTGCCCTCTTCAAAATGGCGGTTAGCGTGTTAGCATTAGCGTCCGCTAGCATTGGTAATACATAAGTGCTTTTTAAATTGTGGACCTAAATAAATCAATAAGTGCTTTAGAAATAGCGAAACAAATTTTTGGATTAGCGCTGCCCAGCACTGCCGCTAACCACTAAGACTGCGTCACACGTCTTTGTCTCCTTCCAGTTGCAGCTGCATCAACCGATCACGTCTTGTCACGTGTACACATACAGTAGTGAGCAGATAGCGTGCCTTTAGCTTGCCACCAATGCATCGATTGTTCACGTCTTGTCACATGTGCACGTAGTAAGACAATAATGTGCCTAACAGACTTTTCAAGACACGCCCACAACAGACATGAACAAGCTTATAAATTTTGTTTGTGGACATAAAATTGGAGAAACCTAATTTAGCAGAAGCTAATCCTGCTAACGGTTTTCAAAGTTAGTGTAAATGCTAATCCACCAAACAAAAAAAAATGGTTCCACTATTAGCTGTCAGCCGATTAGCGTAACTGAGCCTACCACTGATTAGACTGCTTGATGCTAATGTCATTGCTGATTGAAAACTATGCAAAATGCAACCTAATAACATTAAGTGAGACATTAACCGTGTTTCCATCTATTTTCAATTCGAATTTTGAGCGAATTTTTGAAAATTCGCAAAAATGTAAATAAAAATGAATGCGAATCAGAAGTGTTTCCATCAACTGGCTTGAAGCGAATCCACCAGGCCACGCAAAGCGGCATTACGTCAGACGTCAGCGTCATTACGTCAGACGTCAGCGTTACGCATGTCTACAGTAAACAGGAAGTAGCGGTTGAAAACAGGAACCGAACCACACATCTCGGCAAAATGGAGAGAATATTTCAGGAATGTGTTGCTATCGGGTAAGTTGTATTTATTCTGTCATGCCAACTAGTTTTAGCGATGTTACAGCGGAAACAGCTGATCAGTCACATGACGTGAATGTTCGCTACGTCAGAACTGAGTCGGCAAATCTGTTTCCATCTCTCGTTTTGCGCATCAGCTCTGTTTCGAAAAACCCAAAAACCACCTCAAGCGAGCGTATCAACTTCTTTGCGAATTAGAGGAAGTTAATTCAAATCGTGTCATTTCCATTCACCTTTTCTGATGCAATACTTCAAAATGCGCATCAAGAAACCTTGATGGAAACATGGCTAGTAATTTGACTGCTTGATGCTAATGTCATTGCTGATTGAAAACTATGTAAAATGCAACCTAATAACATTAAGTGAGACATTGTCGAATGCTGTGCTCTCAAAATGCATCTGGTCAACAAGAACAAGGCTGTTCTTTGTGAGGTCCTCCACACTTAGCTCTGGAATCCAGAGAAAAATTAAAAGGGACTTGTCAAGGTGGGATCTAACTCTAAATGACATTTCCCATTTTAGAAAGGAAGTCCTTCATATGAATCACTGACCATGCTGAGAGCCAGGAGTTATCAGATGAGCCACGTCTAGTGTTTGCATGTTAAAAAATCCATGGTCAGTCTGAGTGTGGAGACAGCTGAAGGACTGCAACAGATCCATTGCTCCAGTCAGCTAAGGCATCTCCCTTATACTCAAACAGGAAATCGTCTTTCAACATCAGGCAATAACAACTCTACAAGGTTTACATTGAACTGACCTGTCTTTAGAACGCTGAGACTTAGATGCATTTTGTTTTGCTGGGTATAGCACAACAAAAGTTACTCCCAACTCCAAAGAAAAACACATAGGTCTCTTTTAGAGAAACTTATTTGTCTGAAATATTAATCAGTTTAGAACTGGAAAGAGAAGCTGGATGTACATACTCAAGAAACTCTGTGATGTACTTGCGGCTGCATTTGGACCATGACCATGGATTGGTGTCATAGTTGAGCGTGGGGGCCATGACATGGTACTGGTGCTTCATGCCCGCCTCACGGCACTTGGGGTTGTCATCATGAGGCATGTTAAACCTGGTGCAAAAAGGAATGCAAAAAAAAAAAGTAGAGTTAAGAACACAAAGTGATTATTAGTGTTTTACAAACTGTAGAATTAGGAAGGATAACTGTCATAAAATTTAATTTTGGCAATTTTGAACAGGATAATCAGTGCCAAATTTACATGAGCTGCCACATCAAGATACATCTTTAACTTTAAAGTTGTAAACAAATAATGTTGCTTTTTGTCAAAAGTTTATTCACTTGCCTTGGTTTTGAAAAAAAAAAAAAGTTTAAATTTGACTGGATTAAGGTAGCCTGGTTAAAACCAGACCCTTGTCCTTCACTTCGCTTTGTACTAGGGTCTGGGACTTCTCTCATAGACAACGATTTCTCCGGTAGATTTTTGACCGGACCAATCAGAGAACAGAAGGCGGAGTTTTGTTAGTTTAGCCTGGCGAGGTCCAGGCTATTCAGATAAATAGCTCAGAAACCACTCGGTGGATATTTTTTCTGCTACCAGTGTGTAATTATATGGCTCTAATTTACTGACTGTTGGCCTAGATGAAACATTTGAGATAAAATTCGATTTTTTATAATTTATTTTCGTAGCGCACCCGAGGCTGTTTGGAAAATGTCAAACCGAAACAATTTAAATCCAGCAGATTTGACCATTTCGTGAATTGATTTAGGAACTGTTAAGCTCAGGAACACTTCTGATATAACGTCAGCTAAGAAATATATTTTTTCTCAGCAAAGAAATAATAGTTTTTTACCTTGTTTTCATGAAAATTCCTTCGTGGCGGCAGCCATTTTAACTGACGACGTCAGTCGACGTCGTTCAAAACTCCGCCTTCTGTTCTCTGATTGGTCCGGTCAAAAATCTACCGGAGAAATTGTTGTCTATGGGAGAAATCCCAGACCCTAGTACAAAGCGAAGTGAAGGACAAGGGTCTGGTTTTAACCAGGCTAGGATTAAGGTAACCTAAGTCAAAAAGGAACCAAGAAAAAAAAAGTAAGAATGCTGCTCCAACACCAACCATCTTATTGGATGCAAATGCTCTTTTGTAAACCTTCATATCACTCTCAGTTTTGCAGTTTTGCTTTATATGGTTATTTGTGTATAATTTTAGGGTTATAAGCAATCACTAAAAAGCAGCAACATCAGCTAACCATAGCTGGACCATCTATTAGCTTGTCAACCTAGTCAGAATTAATCCCTTTTTTGCAAGATTGTTCAATACCTTTTCGCAGAACGTCACTTTAAAAGACACACTATTAATTTAATGGTTTGTCTCTTTATAACCAGGAAAGGCCTCAATAATACTGAAAGTGGTGAATAGAAGGTGCAATTTTTTTTTTACATAAACTGTCAGTCTCCATCTGTCAGCATCCATTACCACCAACACGCTGATTACTTAGAGCCACCTCCAGCTCACCCCTTACAGGCCAAAGCTCGCCAACTCACATTCTCAAGGAGCTTAATGCAGAGAAGAGTTAGGGGTGGTAATATTATGCACGACAGCACACACACATATATATTTATATACAAAGTATGCTCCAATATAAATACATAAAAGTATTATTGAATTTTTAACGGTATCATTCTGAAATTACATATATTTTACTGTATATGGGTCCAAATAATAGAAAAACAATCCAACATTTGTTATTAGTTACCTAACACTAAACCATTCTTAGTAAATTTAATAGATTAATTCAGGTCGTCTTTTAGTTTTGCAGCTTTTCTTGCTTGTTCTGAACATTAAGAGAAATGCTCTATTTGTCTTGCAGTTTGGCACACGACTCCTGAAGACATGCAAAGATGAGCACACATATATTTATATACACACAGGAACCCCTCCAGCTGTATGATGTCTGAGATGTTTATAACAAGATGTGGGCCAGAGCTGGACTGAGCTCTAGCTGAGGGTCAGTCCGTACAGCCAGGCAAACAACATCTAGCATGGCTGGCATGAGGCCCACTCTGCAGGGGCTCAGGGCAAACACCCAAGAAATAATTAAGCCTCTGGCATAGTAATCTCTGCACACACAAACCAGGCTGCTGGATAACACTAATAAAACCAACTCAAACACGAGGTTATACAGATAAAGTAATGCAGAGGGTAAAAATTTGCAGAAAAACGAACAATGGGATATGATGCAATTAAGTCACTTATGTTCATTTCATGAAGGGTGATTAAGAGTCGTGCAGGTCTTAGGACATCCTCGTAAAAGAGACTGATGATCTCAATGGATTTCTTCCTGATAAAATAAAGGTATTAAAAAAGTTGATTTCTCTGGCCGGGATCTAGAAAATAAAATCTAAAAATCCCGACATTAGAAGTTTTACTGTAATTAAGTCATTAATCAGGCAGCTGTACTGCCCAGATCAATGGATGTGTTCTTCTGTATTTATGACATCTATCTTGTCATAATATTAAAGTCTGTTTTCCTTTGTTCAATGCACTTAAAAACAACTGCATCACTCTTTGTAGATCACCATCCTATTTCAAGTGGGTCAAGTGGCCCTAGATTCAAGCAGCCACTGATTTGAATTGGTTGTATTTCCTTCTGCAGCAAGTCAAGCCATAGCTGTTGTGGTTGGCACTCGGGTTCCCGCAGATCAGAAATGGGTCAGAATTGGCATATGAGCAGATAACCACACATGTTTGATTGGGGGATGTAGACATATGGGAGGACTGGTGACAGACTGCAGTGGCCGTGGTGATAGATACACAAGCACACAATATTAAAATGTAATTTTCAATTCAATTCAGTTTATTGATATAGCGCCAAGTCACAATAGAAGTCATCTCAGGGCCCTGAACAGAAACATTCATATTTAAAAATAATAAGTTAACACTATTGTATATCTGAGGAGCAGACTGCTTTGAATTTAACTCCATCGCAGAACTTTCATCTTGAGCAAGCATGAAGGTGACAGTGGAAAGGAAAAACTCCCTCATGAAGAAGAAACCGTTAGCAGAACCAGACTCAGGACAAGCAGCCATCTGCTTTGACCGGCTGGGTTTGGTAGGAAAAGGAAGGAGGAACAGAAACACAATGGCAGGTCAAGAATCTCATGTTAAGATAGAAATACAGTAGTCCCTTGCTACTTTGTGTTTTGTTTATCGTGGACTCGCTCTATCGCAGTTTTTCAAAATAAAACTGGATATGACAAACAATTGGCTGATTGATGGATGAGCTGCACGATCGGCATGGAATTTTTATTTAAAATAAATTATTTTAAATTATTTAGCACCTCCTGCACCTTTTTGCAGCCCACACTGCAGGATAAACTTCCTGCTGCAGCTGATCAGCTGTTCACCGTGCAAAGTGGAGAAGTGGGCGTGGCCAAGAGCACTTGTCGGTGGTAAAAAGCAGTGGAGGCAGGGAGCAGACATTCTGTGCTTTCAGAGCGTTTAGAGTTGAATACTGTAAGTGTGTGGGAAGGGTCTGGAGATTTCCATGGGCTGGTCTGATGTGTGGGCTGCAGGGCCAGCGCTCCCTGTTTGTTTGTTAGAACTTTTTATTGACAACAAATAAACAGAACATTGCTACAGCTGGGGCTGCCGTGCTGTCAGCTCTCCTTTTTTATTTATTTTTGTGACCTGTCAATCAATCCAGTAGGCATGTCAGCATATGACCAATCGGCAACCTCAGTTTGTCCCAAAGTTAAACGGCCCTTGTCTGCGGAGCTGGTTTGCAGCCGCTCAGGGTGGACGCTCGAGTATGAATTCTCAACAGTCTGCAGACAGTGTACGTCGAGTCCGCGCGGAAAAAGCATCACCCGAGTATACTGGAGCCTTAAGCCTGCAGTCTGAGAGCTTAGTGCTCTGTTGGGAAATTATGGAACAATAAGATCTTGAATATAAGATGGAGCCAGATTGTTGAGAGCTTTGTAGGTTAGAAGTAGGATATTGAATTCAGTTCTGGATTTGACAGGGAGCCAATGTAGAGAAGCTAAAACTGGAGAGATATGATCTCTCCCACTAACTCCAGTTAAGACTCTGGAAGCAGCATTTTGGATCAACTGAAGATGTTTTAAAGAAATATTTGGACACCCAGATAATAAACCATTACAATAGATGTGGCAAATGCATGAACCAATTTTTCTGCATCATTTTTAGACAAGATGTTTAGAATTTTAGTGATATTACGCAGGTGGAAGAAGGCGGTTCTAGTAATTTTTTTATTGTGGGGATAGACATGTCCTGATCAAAAGTAACACCAAGAGTTTTAACATTAGAACTGGAGGCCAGATTAATGCCATCCAAGGAGGGAGAAAGACTGAAAATTGTATTCCTAAGATGCTCAGGTCCAAAAACTCAAACCCCAGTCTTGTCTGTGTTCAAAATCAGAAAATGAAGGGTCATCCAGATTTTTATGTCTTTAAGACAAGCTTGTAGTCTAAGTAACTGATTGGATTCATTGTGTTTCATGGACAAATATAATTGAGTATCATCAGCATAACAATGAAAATGTATCCCATGCTGTTTAATAACGTTACCTAATGGAAGCACATATAAAGTAAATAGTATTGGTCCAAGCACTGAACCCTGAGAAACTCCATGACTAACTTTGGTGTATGATGAAGATTCATTATTTGCATTTACAAAATGGAATCTATCAGATACAGTAAATATATACAGATAGATGTAGTGTTGTACTGTCCGGGTCCCATGAAATTACTATGTGAGGTGACCGGACATGTACCCTATGGCTTCCCACACTATGTCAGGAATAATGTCAATGGGATGACAAAATCGGTCCTGTTCCCTCAGAACTTGCACTTGATGTTCATTTGTGGTAATGCAAAACCAACATTCATTGCTAAATATGTTGCAGTAGCATCATCAATTCATACCTCCTGGTTACAGCACCTTTCAAACACTGCCATGCCTGCTCTGGTGTAAATGGCAGATGGTACACAAGTAGTTTCATTCATGCCAGTCATTGTGACATGGTGCAGGGCGACATGGGTTGTTGTAAAGAGTTAGACAAACCGTTTATATACTAATTTCTGTTTTGCACCAAATTTTGTCCAGATCAACCTATTATTTCTGGTCATCTTGGTCTTAACATTAAAAATCACAATTGTATCATCCAATAATCTTGTTGAGGTGATACTTCCAGTACATCTCTGTGGTGCTACTTTTCATATCTGGTTTTTTTTATTTTTATAAAGAACGTCTTCCTTGAGCCTACTTTACTCTTATACTGTAATAAGGTCTTTAGGCTTGCAAATTTTGACAAATTCTTATCAATGTCAATTTCAAACAACTCTTAAGTGACGGCTTCAGGCTAGTAAAAATTCCCATGAAGGTCTTTAGTGGTCACACATCCATGCAGTCATCTGAGCAAGGCCTCCCATCCATTAGTCTAAATGTTTCTAAATCTGCAATGCTCTTGAGCGGCTCCCATGCACAACCTCATACTGGCTTTCCCAGAGCGCTAAACACTGTGGAGGGCTCACGCCTGCAAATGCTGCAATCAACCACGGCAGGACCAGAGCCAACTGGGCCTCCAGCTGCTTGAACTTTAGCATAAACAGATCCACATGGGGAGAGAGGGCGTAAGGCGCGTCCATCTGCTGCTGTTCTGCTGCGATCACTCCGCTGGAAGAATGTGACAGAGGAGGGAGAAGAATATCTTTCATTCTTAAACAGTGACACTAGTTCTTTTCAATGCCCACAAAAATACTCATTCACTTGTATTTAAACTCTACAAAATAGGTTGCCAGGGAAAACTGAAGAACAAACTAAGTTGTTTTAATCTCTAAGACATTATCAAATAACAATGGTTCCCCAATTGCACCGTATTTAAATCACCTCAGATCAAAATCAGAGCATGAGTGAGTTATTGTGATTCTGCATTTTGACTTGGTCCTTTTGAGATAGATCCTTCTCACAGTGGATCAACCAGTTTGCTGGTGACAGCCAAAAGAACCGTATTTTACGATGTATAGGTCGCACCTTTTTAGGTTTTTTTCAAGGCCTGCGACTTATACACCGGTGCGACCTATATATGGCTTGTTATCACTTTCGGCGAAACACATTTTTAAATCCAGCTCATTTCACAATTACGTTCATTTATTCAGGAAAAGTTCAGCTCAGACACATATTTGCTATAATTTTTATCAAACAAATAATTGTTTTTAAGTGTTAATCTTCTTAAAAGCCTTGCTGTGCGCTCCTGTGGCAGACATTTGCAGCAGAACTAAACGTAGGTGCGACCTATCTAGGGATTTTTCCAATCTATTGGTGATAATTGGACAATGCGACCTATACACCGGTGCAACCTATACACCAGAAAATACGGTAGTTCACATGCAAAAGGAGGACCATCAGCCTAATGACCTGGTTAGTGACCTGATGGCCACTTGCTATTCACAAGCCGTTTTCGCACTGCACAGCCCTCCCCGGCCCAGCTCGTCCCGGGTTGTCCCTGAGCCCAGCCTGGCCCGCCCCCGCTCATTTCACATTGTGCGGAGAGCTGCCTTGAAGTGGGTGGAGAGTTCTCTTGAAGTGGGCGGAGAGTTCTTGTGTGCGCACTTGGAGTGTGTTAAGAGAGGTGGAAAGAGAAGGGATGGAGACGCCGCTAAAAAATATTTATTAGCTGACTATATATGTTAGTGTTTCTGAGTTTAATTTTTGTTAATAACTGATTAAAAATCAGCTTATTTGACATGGGCATAGCCAGGATTTTCTGAGGGGCAATCCGTTAAAAGGAAAAGTGGAACTACAAATTGCTGGTAGAGCGTCGGGTTGCCGCTCCGAGCCTTTTCTCGACTCGGGTTCGAACTTCACTCAGTTGAACTTATTTTACGTTTGTCTTTTATTGGATTTTTAAAGAAGGAGTTTGTGTTATGCCTGTGGTTAACACAAACTCCTTTTTTTTATCCAATAAAAGACAAACGTAAAATAAGCTGATTTGTAATCAGTTATTAACAAAAATTACACTCAGAAACACTAACATATATAGTCAGCTAACAAATATATTTTTAGTCGTTTCTGTAGTTAAATTTTAATGAAATTCAGCTCGCGCTGAGGTTGTTGTTAGAACCAGTTGATGACTCAACACGCAGCAGTCCTGCCCCTGCTGCAAACAACGAACCAAATGATGAGCAGTACATGACGTCGAACTGGGCCCCGGGAGCTCGGCCCGATTAGAACCTCTGTCGGTCAGGTCCTAAAACTCGGGCTGACGCCGGCCCGAAAAGGCAAATGCAAACATGACGAACCCGGGTTAGAAGCCGGGTTGGGCCGGGGAGGGCTGTGCAGTGCGAAAACGGCTACAGAGGGCTGAGTGGTACTAGCAATAACAGCATTGTGAAAGGGGGACAGTTGAACATGGACACCTCTGATGGCTGATGGTCTTTTGGATAAAAGATGAAACATTTCAACAAGAATAATCCGTCCAGAGCAGACGCGGATCTACCATATAGGCGAACGAGGCCGTTGCCTTAGGCCCCCAATCAGCAGGGGCCCCGCCCCGGCCAGTCACCTACATCCCTAAGATTGCTCCTGCTTGTTAATGTACGTTTAACATAAAAATAATTATAGTTACGATGAAAAGATCATTAAAAACGCAATACAAAAAACGGTCGATTTCTGTATCCCCCTACTAACATGGACTATTCCATCTTGACATCTTCCGGGTCAGAGGTGAACTCCGCCATTATTGAACTGCTAACGCTGTGGCTAGCTGCTTGTGCTTGGCGTCTTCATAAATCATGAGAGAACCCCGCTGTATCAAGCCAAATTAACGCGGCCGGAGGATTGTATTAGGTGTTTTGTGTCAACCACTCGACGGTAAGTCGTTCGTTTTATGTATTTGGGTTCCTTTTATGAAATAGAAATGCGGTGGCGAAACGCCCACTCCATTTATGTATTTGAGATTTAAAAGTGGTCTTAGTGATTAAAAGATCATTCTTTTTGTTAATTTTGTGGCCGAATAGAATATATATACGTAAGGTATTAAATAAATCCTTTGATTTTTGTAATTTCATCCTTTTAGGATCATTTTAGTTACTTTTCATTAAATCTGTTGACGGCCTATAGAACTTTGGAATTGGTTTAATTTCTTTTGGGTTGAGCAACAAAAAAGAAATTATTTGTTTATTGAAACAATATTGAAGTAAATTAAGCTTAATTGACTCTTATATGAATTAAACTTGGATACAACTTGGAAGTGCACTTTAAAACTTGATCTGTAACTAATTTGATCTGTACTGTTGATGTGGTCTTTGAATTGAAGTTATAATAATAATAATAATAAACTTTATTTGTATAGCACCTTCCTACAATGCCTTGCATTGACCAAGGTGCTTAACAGGACATTTGAATGATTCTTGAAAAATACCTGCTGGAATTATTTTATTTGTTTTTGGAATGTTTAACTATGTGAATGTTTAACTATGTGAATGTTTAACTATTTTTGATAACAGTTTAGTCCTGTGTATATAGTAATGCTAATTTTTGTTTTGTTTATGACCTTGTTTAGGTCAGGTTTTTTTTCACCCCCTGTTCCCACCCAGGATGGCAAGCTACCGGATCACCGCAGCTGTGCGGTAGGACTTAAATTGCACCAAACTATTTGTTTTTTTCTGGACATATTACCCTGGATCAAGAAATACAAACTACCAGATTATTGATTGATGGACCTTTAATCATCCGGGATTCAAGAACTGATTTAAAATAAAAAAATAACTCTTGGGTGTAATCAGGGTCTGTTTTGTTGTGTGTATTTTGTCTATTGGTTGTAATTAGGGTCTGTTTTGTTGTGTGTATTTTGTCTATTGGTTGTAATTAGGGTCTGTTTTGTTGTGTGTATTTTGTCTATTTTGTCTATTGGTTATACTCAAAGAAAATGATTATTATTACAAACAATATTATTATAAATACCTTCCTAAGTCTATACAATACAAACAACTTAAAACTTGCTTCTTGTCTGATGGTGTTTTATTCACACAACAGGCTCCTCAGCTGAACCTTTTCTGACTGCCTATTTACCATATCTGGCCGTGGTCAGGCGCCTAGCCTTAATGAGCGTTACACATCACCCAAAAATCCAGGAAGTGCTCAGTATGCTTGAGCGGGAAGACAGAGGAGATGGAAAACAGATTAAGCCAACATGAAGATACGAAAGTGGAGTGGAAAAACGTAAAAAGACTTTAAAGGATAGTTGTACCTTATTAAAGTGGAGAAAAAACGGTTGTTTTTATTGTCTAGTTCCCAGTATTAGAGTATGAACATGAAAATCTTTTACCTTCAGGGCAGGGCGCTGACTTGGGGGAGGGCCCCTTTACAAAGGTTTGCCTGGGGCCCCAAAATATCTAAGTCCGCCACTGGTCCAGAGGACCTGATTTAACCTTGTTAGAATTATTGTATCAAAGTTTTTGTCTCACCTGAAACATGTCAGTGGTTGCTTGTTGTGAGCTTTCGTGGCATTAAGCATGGCATGACGATTTAGGTGTGACACACCGTAAGGTGACTAAACCTGATGGCATCATCAGGTTATTTTAATTGTCTTTGAGGATGATGAGTAGAAGAAACTGGGGTGTGACCAACCACCCAAAAACATTAATACTTGGCCTGGTTTACTCTGATAACAGTACTGTACATGTATTCCACTTTGTAGGGTCACAGCTTTCTCTACCTTTTATAGTGCTGGTTATCATAGCTCTCTCTCTCTCTCTCTCTAGCTCTTTCTTTGTGTGTGTGCGAGCGTGCTTGCATGTGTGTGTGTGTGTGTTTGTGCATACCTGTTGCCTCTTATGTTAGCAAAATATCTCATGAACCAGTGGGTGGATTTATTTTCTGGGACTCATATTTATTTAAATCTGGCATTAACTGTTGGAGTCAAGCATGCCTGTCAGCAAAATATCTCATGAGCAACTGAATTTTAATGTTGTGCATAATAATCATTTGATGCAAACCTGTCACTGATAGCCTTTTGGAGTCAACCAATCCAAGATGGCTGCTACAGCTGATCAACTTTATCCAACGCAGAAATGCCCTGGTCAGTTTAACAGATATTCAGGTGAAATAAGGCGTGTTAGTAGATGTGATCCACTGCACAAACTACACTAATAGATTAGGCAAGATCTTTATTAAAATAAATAAAACTGAGTGTGCAATGCTTTTTTTTTTTCTGTATGTTGATGTTTTCTATTTGCTCATAAATTAACGCCTTAACAAAACTTACTAGCCTAAGGAGAAAGCAGGGATTTGTATTGAAGGCTTCTTTTTCCATTATATCCATACTTAATTTCCCCTAAGCTTGCCATTGTCAAGGTAAATCTCAAATGACTGACTCCTGAGCTGTACAGGAAGGCATTATAGTCTTCAACGTTATTAAAAGTCAGCTTTTTTGCTTTATTATGTTTTGCACCTGTGGCTGCTGCACCCTACATTTTTTATAAGAGGGCTTTTGTTGTCAAGGCTGGCTGCGGAGGGTGAGATAGGTTCTGCATGTGCATGATGGGTGTG
>JBBPBX010019897.1:0-11712 GCA_038048925.1 Garcialebias charrua | reverse complement strand
CCCCCCCACACACACACACACACACACTTCTGCTTTTCTCAAGCAGCCCCGTCACAGTTGGCCTGCTGTCTCCTGAGGCTGTGTCCGGCCTCATGACAGGAACTCATTAGTCCACTTTAAACATTTAGCTTGTCTTAGCCTAAGGAGGGCAAACATGGCCTTAGCCCTACTTGTCTTTGCAAACACTTTGTCAAACTGTTGGATGGTGGTCTGTCTCCTGTCACTGCCAAACGTCTAATGGAGGATCTGATCCTGTTTCAACCAAATACACATTTACAAGAAAAATAAAGAAATGCAAGCAGAGCTGTAGGTACATGACACGTGTCAGTGTTTTTTTTTTTATCTCAAGATTTAAATAAAATAGACTTTTTTTTTAAGCATATTAAAATATTTTCCTTGAGATCAGCTTTTCCAGTAGGTATCCACGTCTTTTTTAAACTTTATTGACAAGCATCTTTTGGAAAAACTATGAATTTAAAAAAAAAAAAGTCATGTGTTGCTTTCCAACATCAATAGAACAGAGTTTTGTTCAAGTTTCTTGTTCTCTGTGTTCACGGGTTACATACCTGATTTTATTATTCCTTTTGAGTTTGGTTGTATGTTCCTTCTTATTTTATGTTCTAATGTTTTTCTACTTGAATATTGTATATTTGGTTATCTGTTCCTGGTTTACACCTGGCTTTAGTTTGTAGTCGCACACCTGCAGTTTCTATACATTCAAAGTTTTCTTTGTTCTTTTTCAGTTTGTCATGTCGGTCCAGCCCATCTTTTAGTCTGGTTCTATCCTTATTCTCAACCTGTTTAGTTTTTGTTCACCCTCCTCTGCAGTGCCCTTGTTTTTATGCGTTATGATAATTGAAACTTTTCGTGCACACTACAGTATAGCTGTTTATCAAATGTCAAGTGTAGTACAACTCGTCTTGCTCTAGTTCGTTTCTACACAGTCTTGGTGATTTTCAAAGCGGTGAGTGCTGCCTCAATGTGGGTGGGATTGTCTTAGCAAGGCTCTGCTCAACACTCATGGTGCGCCTGGTGGTCCATGGTCTGTCACACATAAGGTAAAATTGAATTAAAAGAAGGCTTACAGGGATTTAAAAATTGGATGAAAGTAAGTATGTCTGTAGACAATGAGTTGTTGCCATGACTCAACCAGTCACGTGTCTCCCTGGATGTTCAATGGCCTGCAGTGCAGCTGAGATGAAACCCTAGACTCAGCACAGTTCATCCAGAACTTTAGCTAGGTAGGTCCTGAGAACCCAGCTGGAACAGCTGGCTGGAAACAGGTAGGATCACCTGATGGTAAGCCTCTGAACCCACATTTGTTAATCCGAGCAGGCCGAGTCAAGCCCATGAAAACAGCTTATGTGCCTTCCTCCTAGTCTTGCATTTAGGTTCTCTTTCTCCATCATGGATGGCAGACAAACGTACACTTGATGGCCAACTTACTGTATCTACTGTGACTCAGTTCATGATCCAACTTAAAGACTCAGGTTATTCTAATTTAGGCAAAACTTTATAGTACAGCAGTTAGCTTATAAAACTTTTGCTCAAATATATATTTAAATGCAGAGTTTCAACAGAGACAGGGCTCTTCTGCTGTACAGCATGAGATATTTAATTTATATCAATAACTTGGACATGTGAATGGCAGAGCTTTTCCTTTGATTTCAAGCCTGGGAATTAAAAAAACTGACACATTTAACACTAACTGCACTTTTTTTTCTTTCTTTTTAAGGAAAACATCACACTGACAATCATTACTTTGTCATCAGTTAATGAATGTTTTCAATAAGCTTGTCAGTCAAGCTGGTGAGAGACAGCAGAGGGGACACACAGTTCAGGTGGACTGAAAACCCTCTCTGCCTTTAGACACTGTTCCTAGACAGTGGGTCACAGTGTGAGTGGACTGATTAACAGCTGCTCTAACCATCAAAGCTAGGACTAAAAGGCTCAGGATGCTGAGTCAGGACAGAACAGGGTGGTTTTGGTTCATGCAGCCACCGGCTGAGGTCACTCTGAGGTTTACAACCAACATGTCAAAACTATAACATCTGACACAGGAAACACTTGAACATGGGACACATGTTATCTTGCTAACTTGCACAAAAATGCACTCAATTGCAT
The DNA here is from genome assembly GCA_038048925.1 of Garcialebias charrua. Classification (NCBI taxonomy): domain Eukaryota; kingdom Metazoa; phylum Chordata; class Actinopteri; order Cyprinodontiformes; family Rivulidae; genus Garcialebias; species Garcialebias charrua. The sequence continues at coordinate 9,588 of JBBPBX010019897.1, read as the reverse complement.
TGTAACATCATGTTAATGACATTTAGTTTTGAACAAACTTTGGTTTTTATTCATGGCGAAACGGTTAAAAAAACTAATTTGTCACTCGTTCCCTCAGTGGAGCTTTCTGCACAGAACTAGAGGCAAATTGCTGGTGCTAAATTTTGAGTTACAAAAAGACTAATCCACAACATGACAAATTTGTTTCTGACTTTTTTATTTATTTGTTTGTACCCATTTCTTTGGACTAGGAAACTTAATTAGTGATATGAGTTCAAACTGTGTTGGGATCATTCTCTGGAGACTCTGGTCCATTAAATAGTTTTTGTTTCAAACATAACTGGTTAATTATCACTTACAGCCATAAAAGATTGTCTTTGATATGAAATGTGGCGGGTGACATGCAATCCTAAGTGGAATGCTAGTTTAATTTATGTTCCAGTATTTCCTCAGATATCCTACATGAAGAGTAAGAACTGGTCTGTTCACCAAGCTGTATCCACTAACTCAAACCCAATCAAGCCAACATGCCTGTTAAGACAGAAACGAGGAAAACAATCTTTACAGAACTGCTACTTCAACAAGATGATAATGATCCTGCATAACAATATTAAATAAAAAAACAACAATAATCAATAATTTTAGAAACTTTATTTTACTTACTACTGACATGATTGTTAAGATGTAATGCTCCAGGTTGCGTCCATGGTGTTGCACCATTTTGGCGTCCGCCGTCACCATTAGCTCTACGTAGCGAGGGTAGGAGAGGAAGCGCTTGCGCCTCTGATGGGAGGAGGTGTTGGTGCTGGTGAAGCTGTTCTCCTCGATGTGATGCTCATCTACTGTGGCTCTGAGAGCGTCCAGCTCCTCTCCCATGTTCCCTCTGCTCTCGAAAGCAACCGGCCTCCCAGAGTCTGTTTTAACCAAGGAAAATGCATTAAAATGTTATTTTCTTTTTTCTGTGCATGCATCCAGTCTAGAACAAGTCGAAAGCAGATTTAACTTTCAAATCAAACATTTATTAAATCACAGTTATTTATTTCATATAGACTGCACCTTATGAAAAGGCACATGACATCCATAGGTTGAATTATTGAACAGAAACAAATTTTTATGGATGAAACTTTTCATAAATTCTAGTGCCATTGGAGGATGTAGAAAAAGAGTTGATGATATTTTACTGACTTCATGAAGGGCTTGCCTCAGTATGCATTTTTTTATTACTATACACCCCCTAAACTGTACCATTTTTTCTCTCCTTTGGTCAGTATAAGTTATTAGGTGAATGCCTAAAGTCCTGCAAAAGAAAAAAAACTACTTTGTAATGTATTTAGTGCCATACTGCAACTATATTAATATCAAATATCAAGTCAAAGTCAACTTTATCTGACAATAAAGTTGACTTTGACTTGATATTTGACAGGTGTGACATGAACGCCTCCAGCAGCAGCAGCAGCAGCGCTGCAGCCAGAATGACAAGTGTTTGCACTGCATGTTGAACTGGATCAGTCCTTTCAGCTCGTGCACGTGTGGAGCTGCCTCTGAGTGGTAGATTCCTTCACCATGACACTTAGCTTAAAAGAGCAGAATATAAACGTGAGCAGACTGTTGTTGTTGTTTTTTAAACATAGAAAGAAAGATAAGGAAAAACAAAACAACCAAAATAGATTTTGTTAAAGGCCTAGCATTCCCTGGAGAAATGCACGTCCCCCACCACCTTTCAGCCCAGAGTTTTAAATCATCTTATAATTTTTTGATTTGATTTGATGTTTATTCATTCATTTTAAAAGAACAATACAAGACAGTTTCATCAGATACAAGAATACAAGTAGGATAAAATGAAGGGAGCAGAAAGAAGATGAAATCTTATTATATCTGCCCCTTATTTCACAGTTTGTTCAACCAATGATAACCTTCAAACTACATCACAAAATGAATAATTCTACTTAATTTTTCTAACTGTAATACACAAACTACATCACAAAATGAATAATTCTACTTAATTTTTCTAACTGTAATACACAAACTACATCACAAAATGAATAATTCTACTTAATTTTTCTAACTGTAATACACAAACTACATCACAAAATGAATAATTCTACTTAATTTTTCTAACTGTAATACACAAACTACATCACAAAATGAATAATTCTACTTAATTTTTCTAACTGTAATACACAAACTACATCACAAAATGAATAATTCTACTTAATTTTTCTAACTGTAATACACAAACACACTAAGTTACATCATATATAGTTTTTGAGCAAGTCCTTTTTGACCTTTTTCTTAAATGTATACATTGATTTTGCATTTTTAACATCACTCTCCAGAGCATTCCACAATCGAACTCCCTGAATTGAGGTAGACCGTCCCTTTAAGCTGGTTCTGAATTGTGGTTTGATGAATATCTCTGTCCCTTTGAGATTGTAATAATTTTGTCTTTTTATAAAATTTCTTTGGATATTTAAAGGTAATGTGTTATTATGAGCCCAATACATAACTGATAAAATACTATATTCTAATAAGAATAATTAATAAGGATATTATAATAAGAAAAACAACAGAGTTATAAGGATATTTTAACACTCAGCAGATTACCAATGACAAAACAATGACATTTAACTAAATATTTATGTAACTGGATGAGTTATGTTCATGTTTGAAAGTTCAGTTGTGGTATCCAACAAAGTTCAGTCAGGTCATCTGGATGGTTTCTTTTTTTTGTTGAGACATTTCGTCCTTCATCCAAAGAACTTCATCAGTCCCAGGAGCCACAACAAACTCAGTCCCACAAGCAGCACACTCCCATAGTGGACCAACCAGTTTGCTGGCGGTAAGATGGTTTCTGGGGCCCGCCCTCTCCACTGTCAACTCCTCTGAGGCAGCCATAGCCCAAGTGGTTCAAAACATCAAAGCTCATCTTGTCACCAGCAAACTGGTTGGCCCACCGTGTGAGTGTGCTGCTTGTGAGACTGCCGTCGTAAGTTTGTGTGTATGTGCAATCGCTAATTGTGTGTAAATGAGTGTCCAGGTGCACGAGTGTGAGTGGAGGAAGACACAGAGGAGCTGAACAGAGATTGGCTGTCTGACGAGAGGTGTGCTGCATAGAAGGAACTGGGTTAGTGATGACGTTGGCGTTCCACCCGCTCTGCACGTCCCAACCAGCCACAGCTGACCGGCTGTCCTTCATTACTGTCAGATCACTTGGTTTGTTTTGTGAGGAGCATGTAGGGGTGAGCTGCCATTTATTTAACACATTTTGTCTTGTTTTTCTTAGCTTAGTTAAAGCTGCTACATGTAACTTTTCTAACAATATATTTTTAATATTTCTTCACTCTGTCACTAGACTGATGTTAGAGAAGTAATCTCTGAAAAAAACAAAAAAAAAATATTGTCCCCTTGCTTCTCCAGGTGGTAAATAGGCATTTCTAAAAAGAAAAAGTGACCAGCCGTTAACCAGCCAATAAAAACAGAGCTTGCATTTGAATCAGCCAATAAAAACAGAGTTTGTAACCAGCCAATAAAAACAGAGCTTGAATTTGAATTTCAGCAGACCATGGGAGAGCAGAGCCATATATGGCTCTGAGGGGGAGGGATCAGAATGCTTTGCCTGTTGAATTTTTTTCTAAGTGCTGCAGTTCTACAGAAACTGCAGACTGAACCTTTAAGGTAAGAGACCAGTATTTTGGTTAAATTGTTTTTTAGGTAAGAGAACAATAGTAATAATAGTTAGTTTTGTTTGTTGTTTTGGCCTGGGCTCACCCTGAACTTGATAAGACTCCCAAAAGTGAACAGTATTCACATTTGGAAATAAACTCACTGTTTAACTCATGTTCATTGACTCCGTGGCTGCTTGAGGGTGCAGAAGGTGGAATCGCCCACATTTAATTACATCATGGCAGCTGTGTTTGCCCCAGGCTCCAACAGGGACTGAGTTTGTTGTGGCTTCTCGGACTGATGAAGTCCTTTGGATGAAGGACGAAATGTCTCAACCAAAAAAGAAACTGTCCAGATGACCTGACATAATTTTGTCTTTTTTTTAATCTGGATTATTGAGCATGAACTTTGATTAGTTTTGGTAGATATCTGTAGTTGAGTCAACCCAAACTCATTAATTCTGATCAGTTGTAGAAATGCATGGAATGACTTCCATTAAAATCCATCTAGTGGTACACAAGACATTTTGCTAACAGTCAAACAAAGTTGACACCAATAGTTAAATGGTAAATGGACTGTACTGTACTTATACCTTTCTATCTTATCAAGACAGTCAAAGCTCTTTACAACACAATCTGTGCCCTCATTTACCCATTCATACAACACTCTACTAGATCACTACAAATAATAATCACAGCTTTATTCATACTCTGACGGGACATATCGGAGGCAATGAAGGTTCAGTGTCTTGCCCAGGGACACTTCGGTGTGTGACTACTGGTGGAATCAAACCCTCAACTCTTGCGTTGGAGAACAACTCTCACAACTGCCCCTAGTTAATGTCAAGGTTTTAGAGAGGGATTAGGCACATTGAGTAGTGCTTGAATCATGTGTTGGGTATGGCTCAGCTACTACCAGACCAAACTGTAGCTCAGTGTCTGTAAAAGTGACAGAGTTATATCCAACGTTGTTTTCTAAGGTCAGCTGGCTGTGGGAGCCAACTGGAACTGAGGTCATTCTAAAAGATAATCAGTTTCAGTTGTTCATCCAGCTTTATGGACGTTTCATTACAACTCATCCCATAATTAAAGCTGCAGTATGTAGCTTTTTTTATGAACATATTTCTTCACTCTGTCACTACCTCCTGACAGACTGATGTTAGCCAGGTAATCTCTGAAAAAAAATAAAAAAAATATTGTCCCCTTGCTTCTCCAGGTGGTAAATAAGCATTTCTAAAAAGAAAAGGTGACCCGCCATTTTCCAGCCAATAAAAACAGAGTTTGTAACCAGCCAATAAAAACAGAGCTTGAATTTGAATCAGCCAATAAAAACAGAGCTTGAATTTGAAATTCAACAGACCACAAGGGGGCAGAGCCACATATGGCTCTGAGGGGGAGGGATCAGAATGCTTTGCCTGTTGAAAATATTTCTAACTGCTGCAGTTCTACAGAAACTGCATACTGAACCTTTAATCATATTTTGCTAACAAATATAATAATGATAATAACGTGTTATGTGTTGTCATCATTGTATGTTCCCATACAATGGTGAAAATGGCTCTCTTCATTTAACCCATCCACCCCCAGGTGGTGCAATGGGCAGCTATTGAAGGTGCCCAGGGAGCAATTGGGGATGAGGTGTCCTGCTCAGAGACACCACGAGCAGTGGCGGTTCCTCCTATGGGCGAACTGTGCGGCCACCCAGGGCGGCCTCCAGCAGGGGGCGGCATAAGATTGCGCAGTTTAGGAAAAAGAGAAAAGAAGAAGAAGAGGAGACGCCGCTCCACGTTTATTTTTTATTTTTTAATATTTTACAACTTTTTTTAACAACATATAACACAGAACACCACTACCGCGCTGCTCCTGGGCTGCCCCGCCCTTCATTTATTCCCATGTCATCAGTTTATCACCGCAGCAGCTGCGGGGGCTGCACCTCCTCAACCCAGGGCCGCCCCGCCTCCACTTTTAGTTTCGTTTTTGTTACGTGCCCGGAGGTGACACGTGAGTGCGGTCATTGGAAAGATTGAAGGGAGAAAAAGCAATGGTGGTGCAGAGAAAAGAAGGATTAAAAAGAGAAATATTCTGGAAACAGACACAGCTAAATGTGCAAACATTGACACATGTTTCACTCAAACAGCTGCAGCTTGTAAATGAGAGAGATCAAACAGGTAAGACATGCTGTTGAACTTTACTGCAAAACACAGTGCAAGTTAATTATCAAGTCAATACATTTTGTAGTGTGTGGCATTGTCACATAACATACTGTTATACCATTTAAATAATATTATGATGCGACGCTACATAACTGAGACTTTAGTCTTGTAGCCTTAAGAGTCAGGAGCAAGATGCAGCCCCACCATCATGCAGCAGCCCAGAGTGGGCAGGTAGGATTACTCATTAACTGAATCCATCCATCCATCCATTCATTTTCGTCCGCTTATCCGGGGTCGGGTCGCGGGGGTAGCAGCCTAAGTAGGGAGGCCCAGACTTCCCTCTCCCCAGCCACTTGGAGCAGCTCCTCTGGGGGAATCCCAAGGCGTTCCCAGGCCAGCCGAGAAACATAGTCCCTCCAGCGTGTCCTGGGTCTTCCTCTGGGTCTCCTCCCGGTGGGACATGCCCGGAACACCTCACCAGGGAGGCGTCCAGGAGGCATCCTAACCAGATGCCCGAGCCACCTCAACTGGCTCCTCTCGATGTGGAGAAGCAGCGGCTCTACTCCGAGTCCCTCCCGGATGACTGAGCTTCTCACCCTATCTCTAAGGGAGAGTCCAGACACCCTGCGGAGAAAACTCATTTCAGCCGCTTGTATCCGAGATCTCGTTCTTTCGGTCACAACCCAAAGCTCATGACCATAGATGAGGGTGGGAACGTAGATCGATCGGTAAATTGAGAGCTTTGCCTTTCGACTCAGCTCTCTCTTCACCACGACAGACCGGTACAGCGCCCGCTTCACTGCGGATGCTGCACCTATCCGCCTATCGATCTCACGCTCCAGTTTTCCCTCATTCGTGAACAAGACCCCGAGATACTTAAACTCCTCCACTTGGGGCAGGACCTCCTCCCCGACCCGGAGAGGGCATGCTACCCTTTTCCGGCTCAAGACCATGGCCTCGGATTTGGAGGAACTGATCCTCATCCCGGCCGCATCACACTCGGCTGCAAACCGCTCCAGCGAAAGCTGTAGATCACGATCTGATGAAGCCAATAGGACCACATCATCTGCAAAAAACAGAGAAGCGATTCTAAGGCCACCAAAACGGATCCTCTCAACACCTTGGCTGCGCCTAGAAATTCTGTCCATAAAAGTTATGAACAGAATCGGTGACAAAGGGCAACCTTGGCGGAGTCCAACTCTCACTGGAAACGAGCCTGACTTACTGCCGGCAATGCGGACCAAGCTCTGACACCGGTCGTACAGGGACCTAACAGCCCATATCAATGGGCCTGGTACCCCATACTCCCGGAGTACCCCCCACAGAACCCCCTGAGGGACGCGGTCGAATGCCTCATTAACTTACTCATTAACTGAATATTATTATAATTTTATAATGAAGAGTATGAGTCTGGTGAAGACCTGCTCTATATGAAAAGTGCCCTGAGATGTTAGCTGATTCAATCCTTTAATGAAACTGGCCTGAATTTATAATAAGGCTTTGTAAAAAAAGGGGAGATTTGTGTTGAGTTATGACAATTTTTAAAATGCGATTTCATGTCAGGAGCAGAGAGTGATGAGGGGATTGTTCCTGTCAGTATGAAGGAACAGGTGAGCTGTTCTAACTGTGTGTGAACAAACATTAGTTCCAATACAAACACTTTCTAAACAACAGTACTCGTTATATTGTTATCATTAAAAGTAAGATAATAAATACATAAAGCAATGAAAGGGAATAGTATGAAAGTAATATGAAATAAGCCTGCATATTTTACCATTGAAAATATATTAATTGGTTAAGTCAAAATGTGTTTTCCATATCAAATGTGCTAAATCTTTACAGATAATTGTTCTGATGCAGGCTCAGTAAATGTAGTCCTCTGGACAGATTCTTCTTTGTATCAAAAATACTTCTTCAGTCTGAGGAGCTGTGACAAACTCAGTCATCGTTCCTCCTTGATGGAGAGGAACGATGGTTTGAGAGAGGAGTAAAGGAGGCCATCTTTGTGAAAAGAAACCGTCCATCATTAAACAGAGGTGGAGGCCTCCATGTTCAACTGTCCACCTCTTACAATGCTGTTATTGCTAGTATCTTACTGTTCATATAAAATATTTGATAATGTTCTTATAGAAACAATTCTTGAATAATGTTCATAATGTGTTAATGCTACATGTTTGTCTCAGGCTACTTCTTGTTCTGCCATTAACTCTAAATACTTATTGAATAGTTTATATATGTAGGTAAAACTAGATGTTGAACAACCCATTAAAATACACCAGAATGCAGGAAATGGCATCTATTTTATTCAAAATTTTCTGGGAGAGGACCCCCACTGGCAACCTAGCCGGGGGGGGGGGGCGCCATTGGGGTTGCTCGCACAGGGCGCCAAATAGGCTAGGACCGCCTCTGACCAAGAGATGTGCAATGACTGGGAATCGAACCTGGGACTTTCAGGTCCCAAGTCAGCTGCCCTGCCTCTACACCATCTCGGCCCCGAACATTCACTCATGGACATGAACGCAAAATGCAAAAAGCCTGATTCCAATTAAAAGTTTCAAAAGACTATTTCAAAATCTGAGCATGAAAAGAGAAATCCTTCAATGCTTTCTACCCCAAACCGTTTGAAAAACTGACAGTCATTTAAGCTTTCAATAAAGGACCCAAATATAATTCAGCAAGGGTTAGGAATTCATCAGCATTAGATAGATTTATTTTTATAGCTAATGCCAAGAATACTGACCCCACAGCATACAGGACATTATGTTGCACATTGTAGTGAGTCATTGCAGCAGATACAGAGCAACAAATGTTGCTTACAGTTGCTCGATTCAACTTGTCATGATACAACACACACAACTTGACATGCAGGTGCAGCAAACAAAAACAAGGTTAGAAAAGTGCTATGCAACATCCATAGATGTACCGCAGTTTGATTTAGGAAAGCATTCAAAATGTAAATGTTGTCGAATGGATTTAAGATCACGTAGCCATACGTAGACAAATGATAATAACTGAGTGTGTCAGAGTTTTTGTGCCAAACATAGTTTCGAGTTCATCAACAACCTCGTCAACTCTGGATAACCCGATTACAGTGAAGAGTCCTATTGTGTTCACTTAACTCAAACTTTCCACACTCACACAAAGACAGATTGTGCATATGTTCTTGTCAAAAAATAGAAAGAAAAGAGGAAAAACAACCCATGTGCTCCTCGAATATTCATAGATGCCCCTCAGTGGGGCACACGAGGCAGAGTGTGGCTTCCTGGCACAACGGAGCAAAGCTCTTGCTGGTGTGAGACCCAGCCCCACGCCAGCCCCAGCATCAACACCAGAGCCAAGTCCGTCTGTGCCCATGCACACCGTCCAGCCAGCTTGGCCAGAACAGAGCTTTGTATTTTCTTGGAAAAACCTCCCTGAGTCCTAGTTCCCAACACTAAACCCCTAAACAGACTCATCAGTGCTGTCTGACATCAAAAGGATTATCAAATTTGTGTTGAGACAAAGAGTAAGGAAGTTGGAGCTGGAAAGAAAGGGAGGATGAAAAAGCCTGTACGTCGAGTTATAACAGCCCAGATTAGCCACACACAATCTTTCCCAAATCGCCTTAAGTTGAAATCCCCTCCCACGATGTAGTGAGCTGCCACTTACACCATTAGATGACAGGGGTGACTGCACAGATCTGCTGAACTCTCAGACACATGACATCACTCAGTGGGGACTTCTGCATCAAAAAATACATTCATACATGTCTAGAATATAAAAATATATGACCAAGAAACAAATATAAATCACAG
>JBBPBX010019896.1:0-20525 GCA_038048925.1 Garcialebias charrua | reverse complement strand
TCCCGGTCAAAACGATAACGCATTAACTCGTTGAGCTATCCGAACAGACTGAATTTTCAGGTGTCCAACTTGCCCATATAGCAATCACTCCTCCTGACATTTTAGCTGCACGTAAAAGTTAGAGATTATTCGTTATATTTTAAAACCCTGGCTGCGCGCAACAGTTAGACAATATTAGTTATTGTTTAATGCTGTTTAATGACATTCAGGTCGCGCTGAAAGGCGGAAATGGGTGTGCGCTTCGTGTTATTTACGTTGTAACATAAGCTGATTTGTGATCAGTTATTAACAAAAATTTAACTCAGAAACACTAATTCAGCTAACAATTGTTTTAGGGGTTTCTCGTTTCTGTAGTTAAATTTGAATGAAATTCAACCCTCGCGCTGAGGTTGTTTGAATGAGTCCCGCCCCTGCTGCAAACAACGAATCAAATGAGAGCTGAAACTAGCCCTGTCGGGCTCGGCCCGATAAGAACCACGGTGAAGATGGTTCCAGAACAAGGGTGGATCCCGGGCGGAAAAGGTAAATGCGAAGACGCCGAACCCGGGTTAGAAGCTGGGAGAGCTGGGGAGGGCCGGCCAATGCGTAAGCGGCAATAGACACCCCAAGCTGGGTAGTGGCCGGGGCGCGAACCCGCGACCTTCGGATCCATAGTCAAAAGCCCTGCCACTAGACCATCTTGGCTCAGACGTCAGATTTAGAATTTCTCCACCTTCAGCTATACTCTTTAAAAAGTGCAACTTGCTTCTGTAGTTGTCAGCAAAAGCAAAATGTTTTACTCGGATGTGATATGTTTGCAACCATTTTTTCTTCTCTCGTTTTCTGCAGGCGATGGTGCAGTACAACCGGATCGAGCTCCTCAATCACCCGGTCTGCAAAAAGTATTTGGCTATGAAGTGGTGTGTATTCGTGATAACTTTAGACGACCTCATCTTTTAATAAATCTCTAAGACACATATTTTGGTGTGAATTTCAAAATTATCTCTTATCTTTTTCTTTTCGCAGGGTTGCATATGGGAGCAAGGCTCACTTGCTCAACATGTTTTTTTACCTGTTGGGGTTGCTGCCTCTAACTAACCTAATAGTAACTCTAAGACCTTCCACAAACACCACAGAGACAGGAGAGCCTGATGTTATCATGGTGCCCATCTCCTTCAGAACGGTATCAGTGACTCACCTTAATGAATTTGCCAAACACAGTATATAGGACCAAACAGTATAAGACAATTAAAATCCTAAATTGTCCTAAATGAATGAAACTCTTCCATTGTTCTCATTTTCACAGCAAAGTGTCTTTTTGTCCTTGTGCATGGTGATGGTCTTGGTCATGAACATCTATTCAATAGCAAAAGAAGTGGTGCAGATTTCACAGCAGGTACTGTCAATAATTCACTGAAATGTGCCCATAAATCTGTTCTGCAGCATTTTTAGTTTAGTTTAGTTTTTGTGGGAACACTTGCAGTCTTGTGTGACTTGCAGGAATCATTGAATGGTTACTGTCAGATTGTCACACTTCGGCTCAGTCATTTGGTTAGAAGCAACACGAAGATGCAGATAAATAGTGATTAAACAAAGTTAAGTCATGTCCTCTGGGCCAGTGGTTCTCAAACGGGGGTTCCCAAACACCTGGGAATCTGCGAGCCGATGCTTGGGGGGTTACAAGCACATAGATGTTTAACAACCCGTTAAAATACACCAAAATGCAGGAAATCACATGTACTTTATTCAAAAATTTCTGGGGGGAAATGTTGAAACATTTTGTCTTTTTTCAAAAAGACTTGATCAGTCCGCGGAGCCACAAAAAACTGAAAGTTATGCACCATAACTCGTGTTCCCTGAAGGAAGGGAACAAGGTGCAACAATATGACTATGGGAATTGTGCCGCCGTGCGGTCAGACCCGACTGCAGAAACAATTCAAAGGGGAGGGGGCATTCTATTTTTTCAAGGGGGCATATTTTTTTCAACAAACATTTTATTTGCTTCAAGTTGAACAGCGGCTCTGTGACCATTCCTACTACAGTGCTGTTAAGAAACTTCTTCTTCTTTCGGCTTTTCCCTTTTCAGGGGTCGCCACAGCGAGTCATCCTCCTCCACCTCACTCTGTCCTCTGCATCCTCTGTCCTCACTCCAACTACCTTCATGTCCTCTCTAACTGCATCCATATATCTCCTCTTTGGCCTCCTCTTTGTCTTTTTCCTGGCAGCTGCATTTCTAACATCCTTCTACCAATATACCCACTGTCCCTCCTCTGGACATGTCCAAACCATCTCAGTCTGGCCTCCCTAACTTTATCTCCCAGTTGTTCAACATGTGCTGTACCTCTGATGATCTCATTCCTGATCTTATCCATCCTTGTCACTCCTAAGGAGAACCTCAGCATCTTCATTTCTGCTACTTCCAGTTCTTTCTCCTGTCTTTTTGTCAATGACACTGTCTCCAGACCATACAACATCTCAATAAAATCACAAAATCTAAACAAAAAAAAGAAAAAAAGAACAAGACAACCCAACCTGTAGTGCTGTGTTCATTCAATTAAAAGTCAAACATAAACATAAACATACAGTGATAAATATAAGCAGTGTCAGGCTGAACACTGTGACTGAAGTGAACATTCATGCTAGCTGAGCTGACGATATAACAATTCCATCACATAACACAGCTGAGTGTAGGTTGCATTAGAACAGTCATCAAGTGATCTGGGCAACTTCACACTCTGCAAAACCTGTTGCAGCACTAACTCTCAGCATCACACCACAGTTATGCAAGATTAATGTTATGCAGACAGTATATCAAATAAACAAAATACTGTACATTTATTATCTGCACAGCCATAAGTTTATATTGGACTACTCATTTCACAGAAAGCACAGTGGTTCTTACCTTTAGAAGTTCTTTCTGGTCTTTTTATTTGTAAAGTCACAGACCAAGTCCTCAAAGTCCAGCACCCTCACCAGCTCAGACTCTTGGTACTTGAAGCATTACCTTGTTGTTAGATCTTCTACTGTAGAAGTTTCTTCAGTAAAGTTAGCTGCCATTGTTAGCTCAGGTTGAACCTCATTTGTAGAAAGCAATGCTTCCAAGCTAACATTAGCTCAAAATCTTCCTCCTCATTTCTAGCTTTAAAAAAAAGTCAGCTGACTTCAGTGCTTACGTTTCCAACTGAAATGGATGGTGCTGCTTCCTGACTGCTCTCATTTATTCCACTGTCAGTGTCATACGTTGTCCTCTTGTTTTGTTGGAAAAAAGTCAGAATATCCATGATACACGGACAATGGTGAGCGACGCGTGGCTGTTTCTGTTTGAAAACAACTAGTTTGCGCATTAAGTCAGTGACCCGCCCCCCTCGAATTGTAGTTGGCTAGAATGTTGCCTTGGCTTCATTGATTGGTTGAATTGTATGACGGACAAACAAAGATAGGAAAAATAGAAAGATGTACACTCAGAGATTAAAAACAAACAAACAAAAAACTTCCCGTCCAGTCAAGGGGGGCACAGCTGACTCTGTGGGGGGGGGGCAATGTCCCTCAATGCCCGCCCATGCCGCCGGGCCTGCGCGTGGTTCACATGAAGTAATACAATCATGCCTTTTAAGGCAAGTGAGCGTCAGCGTCACCAGGGGCCCGCCCCTCTGGTATAAGAGACGCTGACTGCCTACGTCCGTCCTCTATACGCACTTCACCGAGCTTGGGCATTGAAAGGGCAAACATGTGTTGCACCTTGTTCCCTTCCTTCAGAGAACATTATTTATGGTGCATAACTTTCAGTTCCCTTATCAGTCAGTTCACTGGGGTGCAACAACATGACTATGGGAACATAATCCAATCACGCCCTGGAAATGCTATGGAAATGCATGCTTATGAGAACTTTTTGCCTTAGAGTACAGGCACTAGCCGTTTATTTCTCTGTGGTAGAGAGAACAGCTTGAGTTACGTCACATGCTGTGACATCTAGACTGTAATGTTTCACAAACGTGTTAGATGATGACCAGTTAGCAGCTACACAGATATCTGCTACAGGTACACCTCTGAATAAGGCCCAGGAAGTGGCTTGGCCTCTGGTTGAGTGAGCATGTACCCCACTGGGCACCTGCTGACCTTTGCTGCTGTATGCCCTCTTTGTGGCCTCAGTCACCCAATGTGAAAGGCGCTGCTTGGACAGGGCCCTGCCTGTGGCAGGATTAGCAAAGCATATGAACAATTGGTTTGTTTTGCGCCAACTGACAGTTCTCTCCATGTAGACGCTCAGGGCCCTAACATGGCAGAGCGCGTTCCGATGCCTCTGTTCTGCAGTTAGAACAGGGGGAGGAGGAAAAGTTGACAGTTCGAAGTCCAGGCTTCTAGGGTTTAGAGTCGGGACTTTTGGCACATACGCGAGGTTTGGCCGCAGGGTGACCTTTGACCCGTCTGGGGCAAATTTGGTGCACATTGGATGTACAGATAATGCGTGGAGGTTACCCACACGTTTTGCTGAGCATAGAGCTAAAAGCAATGTAGTCTTATAAGATAACAAGTCTATCTTAATGCTGCTAAGAGGCTCGAATGGAGGTTCGCACAAGGCGTCCAGGACTAAATGCCGGTCCCATTCAGGGGCCAAAGTCCTGCTTGGAGGCCTCTTTCTTAGTACGCCCCTCATGAATCGTATCATTAGAGAGTGGGCACCAGAAGATTTACCTCCCCAGCCTTCATGGCATGCCGAGATGGCTGACAAGAAGACCTTTATGGTTGAAAAGGAGCGTTCTTTCTCCAGCAGGTCCTGCAGAAAGGTGAGGAGCTGCACTAAGTCACAGGAATATGGAGCAATATTCCTCTCCAGACACCAGCTCTCAAAAACACGCCACTTACGTGTATAGAGCGTCTGTGTGGACTGTGTTCTCGCTCCCTGTATTGTGTTTACCACATTACTGGGTAGTCCGGAAGCCATTAACCGGTACCTTTCAGCGGCCAGACCCAGAGCTGCCACAGTTCTGGGCGTGGATGCAGTATCTCCCTGTGGGCCTGGGTCAACAGGTCCCTGTGTGGGGGCAGCTGCCAAGGTGTTCCTGCCAGGAGTGAGATCACTTCTGCAAACCATGCTTTCATTGGCCACTTGGAGGCTATCAATATTAGAGAGAGAACTCCCCTACGTACACACTCCAGCGTCGCCTGAATCAAGGGAACGGGGGAACGCGTAATACGCCTCCCTACTGGCCAGCTGTACGCCAAGGCGTCCATCCCCAATGGTGGGTTCACGTCCAGTATGAAGTGGTACAGAGCGCAGTGCGTGCTGTTGCTGCAGGCGAACAGATATGCGTCTGCTCTCCTGTATCGTGTCCACATCTGGTCCACGATACATGGGTTCAGGCGCCATTCTGAGGGGAGGGGAGCCCCTCTTGATAGGGCATCTACCCCGTGGTTTAGCTCCCCTGGCACATGAGTTCCACTCAGTGACAGGATCTGGGAGCTGCACCATGTGAGCAACTTCTGTGTCAGCATCAGAAGGGGTTAGGACCGTGTTCCTTCCTCCCTGATGATGTAGGCAACAGTTCACCTGTTGTCTGATTTTATCAGGATGTGCCGGTGATTGACCAGGCCTTTCCTGTAAAAATGTCTCAGTGACAAAAACACTGCTAGCAGCTCCAGGAAATGTATGTGTAACCGGGCCTCCTGTTGGGTCCAGACCCCACGGGCGTACTGGTCCTTGCAGAGCCCTCTACCCTGTTTTGATGCATCTGTTGTCACCAGGACTCGGGACAATACCCGGTCTAGTGTGACTCATCTGCTGAACAATGTGGGGTTGTTCCATGGATCCAGGGCCTTCACACATTCCGAGCTGACTTTCATCCCCCTCGTCTGATGAGGGGGAGGGGGACGAGGTCCAGCTGCTTGTGGACCCAGGCCTGCAGAAGCTGCATGTGTAATAAGGCCAGAACAACACATACAATTATTGCAGCTAGCAGACCCAACAGACGTTGGCATAGTTTGAGAGACACCGTCTTGCCCAGCTGGAAACGTGCTAAGCAGAGCCGGAGGGTTGCCACCCGTGCCTCAGAGAGCCTTGCCCTGTACAGAATGGAGTTCAGCTGTACTCCCAGAAATACGGTAATCTGGGATGGAAACAAACTGCTCTTCTCCAGGTTTATGACAAAACCCAGTGTTTTCAGGTGATACATCACCATGTCTACTTTTGCCTGGACCATGTTGTTTCCAAGAACCAACAGATCATCGAGATAATTCAAAACTCTGACGCCCTGGCATCTCATGGGTTGCCTCCAGGCATTTCGTGAATGTCCGAGGGGCGGTTTTTAGGCCAAAAGGCATGGCTAGGAACTCGTATGAGTTGTTCTCGATGACAAAACGCAGGAATTTCCTGTGTGTACTCCGTATGCTGATGTGGAAAAGGGCATTCTTTAAGTCCACACTGCAAAAGTAGTCTCTCGGCCGTACCGAGTAAAGTACCTGTTTTAAGGTCAGCATGGTGAACTTGAACGTTCGTATCCTTTTGTTTAGACCTCAGAGATCCAAAATTGGCCGGAGACCGTCCCCTCTCTTAGGAATGACGAAGTACTTGCTGAAGTACCTTCTGTTTACACCGTGAGCAGGAATTTTTCTGATTACATTTTTCTGCATCATGGAGCAAATTTCCTCCCTCAGAACGTGAGCGTGAGATGGGGTTATGGCTGACTTCTCCACCCCTAGGAAGGGTGGTGTTTTCTTTTTGTTGATAAATTGCAATTTGTATCCATGAGTTATGATTGACATGACCCAGGAATTTGGCCTGCATGCCTCCCACGCTGCAGCCCGTGCTGTCAGCCTGCAGGGCATGTTGACCCTGTGTGTGAGGGGGGAGGGCGGCCTATGAGCGCTCCCCCCCCCTACACCTGCTTCTCAGCAGGCTCGTCTGTCCCACCGCTGGGGTCAGAGAGTCTGTCTGCCTTAGCAGACAGGTCTCTGAACCCCTGCAAGGGCTCATATTGTCTCCTGTGAGACTGTGTCTTATCAGAGGGTGGGAAGCCAAGTGTGTGAACCGGTCCCCCCGACTCCTTATTGACACGTTTTGCATAAAAAGGTGTTGTGTTGAGTTTAACACAACACCAACAAGGTGTTATGTTCCCCCTAGCAGCTAAGATGGGACACAAAACTTTTTGTGTTTTATGAGACTTTATTTTTGTGCTCAAACAACATGTCTCCGTTACACAAACATTTGAGTGATTTTGTGTTTTTACATGATTTACACCAGTTAATCGTGGCTTCTTTAGCACAACAGCTGGAGTTTTAAAAAGTTCGGGTTTCCTATTTTCCACTTGGGTGGAAACGCCTAAATGTTGGTGAAGCAGTCCTGTCTCAGGCTGACTTCTGCATTCTGTCACATCCGTTGAAGAAGACCATGGAGGTACTGCCTGGCGTGGCACGAACCTCTTGTTCAACCAGGCCTGGCCCACTTGTGGAGGCTCTGAGGCGGATTTAGGCCGCTGCTCCCTTTCGAGGTTTGGCCTTTTGTGAGCTGGTCGCCGAGTGGCTGAGTGGTGTCGCTGCTGTTGGCCCCTGTGTCTGCTAGATTCTCTGGGTTGCACAAACTGTTTTCTGGGCATCCCTTCGCGTAGGGCTTCTTCTTGATTCCTCCGCTGATCCAGTCTGCTCTGGGTGCACTCCAACGCCCCGCCGAACAGGCCTGTGGGTTGGATGGGATGGTGGAGGAATGGGGTACGCTGGCCCTTTGGAAGGTATGTCAGGGTCAACCACAAATGACGCTGAGCGATCACCGTCTCGGCCATGGCTTTTCCTTGGGCGATGGCTGCAGTACCCATGAGGCGGAGGACAAAGTCCGTCGCCTTTCGGGCCTCGTCCAGAACCTCTGACATTTGTGACTGGCCACAGCAAAATCAGGAACAAGTCTCCCCTGGGTCATTTTGAGTTATTTACAGAATCTGAAAGTGTGGGTTCTAAGCTATCCGATGATGCCAAACACATGGCACTCACAAAAAAAATGAAGAAGATACAGCCATTTCAATGTTGGCAATCTGCAAATAAGATTAGGGAGAAAACAGGCCTCAAAGTTTTAGAAGAAAGTCCCCATTCCTGAAGTGTTACCTGGGGGTGTTAACAATTGCTGTTCATTTACATTAATATGCCTTAACCCCAACCCCCAGCACTGACTGTCAACACATACTCTGCCTAGGAAGGCTTTCAAATCTGCATATTATTGGCTGAAACCAATAACAAGCAGTGGGAAAAGCTCAGAAACCAGCCAAACAAAGACTGCATGTTAATTAGCGGGTGGTTTCCACACCCCCGATATGCAAATCTCGGCCGGCTCGTTTTTACTCTGAAAACAAGCTGAATTCTAACACAAAGTTTATCAGTTTAAACACTTCTAAAGTGTTTTTTAAATCATGGGGTGGTTTCTTCACAACTTGAACTAGTATATTTTGCAAAAAAACGATTTTCACTATTTTCTCAGAACTTGAAGCTTTTATTGATTTTTCTCAGTTTGAGTGTGAGAGACTTGTTCCTACTTTTCTTGTGGCCTGTCACATTTTTCTTCTGTCGGAGGTCTGCTGGAGCTCCAAGAGCTTTTACAGTACGCTAAAAATCACATTTTGGTTCGGTTCAATTACAAGGAGGGCTCGGTTTGTTTTATTTTCAGTACAAAAAACAAAACAAAAAAGACAAAATAAAGACTTACAAAATGTTTATTTTGAAAATATGCCAAAAATATGTTTGTATTGTAGTAATAAATAAAAGTGACCCATTTGGATTACATTTTAAATAAACAGCACTCTACAATAAATAAACTACTGTACATTAACAATAATAAAAATCTTAATAAATACAATAACAGTCAGAACCAGAACAATAAGCAGCAACAGACTGTTTACAATCTAACTACCGGTAATCAAGTTTTTGTCCAGTAGCAGCAGTGTGGCTGTATTTGTCCTCATTACTCACAACGACCTCTTCTTGGACCTGCTCCTCCAGGTGGAACAGGTCCTGGAAAAGTTCAGAGTTCAGTTCAGTCATCACACACTTCTTAGCTGCAGGTGATCTCTGGTGGATTTCCCTGGAGTGGAAGGAGAGAGATGCCACCTCTGTCCCAGACTGGAAATAAAACACAAAGAGGTAAAAAAAAAAAAGTTACAGGTAATAAGATTATGATTTTAAATAATAATAAATAAATTATAAATAATACTTATAATAAAAGAACAATACCTCTTGAATGGTTGAATCTCTCACTCATCATCAGAGCTTTAATCTGGTCCAGGGCTTGTTGACAATACAGTATCAGTTTTAGCTTTTTCATAAAGAGCTGAACTTTTTGAAGTGTTGACTGTCTCATAGCGAGGATCAGTAACTTTAAAGCCTGTGCATAAAACAACATTCAGACTTAGATTCAGAGATTTAAAATATCCAACAGTTTGTGTAATTGCTCTGGACCGCTCTGAATTACCTGATCAAGTAGTTTTAATGCAGCTGTTAGCGCTGTTTGTAACAAGCTGAGTGCTTTTCTTCGTTCACGTTCGGATGAAGTAGTTTTAATGCAGCTGCTGTTTCTTCGTTCACGTTCGGATGAAGTAGTTTCCAGCGCGTTCATGTTAGACGTGTTGTCTGCTGCAGATCCAGTCTTGTGAAACAACGTCCACACAGCTTTGGATGTGCGCTCGTCAAAAAAGCCATCACGTTGCCAAACAGGAGACAGCACACGACATGCTAACGGCTAAATGCTGCGCATGCTGCGCGTGCTGCGCGATAATAGCTCCGTGCTGAAACGCACCCAGGAAATTTTGTTCCGCGGTGCATATATTCCCCCGTTAATAACGTTCAATGAGTGAAAAATAACCAAAACGGTACGTAGGTGGACCGAACCGAACGTGATGTACCGAAACGGGTTGGTACACCCACGTGTACCGTTACATGCCTATTAACAATTTATTATCAGCTCATCAGACTGGGTGCGTTTGCTCTGTTGTTCGTCCTATTGTATTTTATTTATTTATGGTTTTTGTATTTTCTCATGACATGAAAGCGCTGGAGTTACTTCAGGGATTATTCCAACCAGTGTGACTGGTCTTCGGCCATCTTTTCTCTGCTGTTCATCATTCCCCTCATGCTCAATGCAGAGGGCTCTTTGCACTGGCAAGCAGGAGCACTGGCAGTTTTACACTCCTGGATCGGATTTCTCCTTTATCTCCAAAGGTAAGCTTTGACTTCAGTACTCGTCTTCAGCACAATGTCTTCTTAGTGTTTCTGAGTCAGAGGAATCCCCTTCTTCCCGCAGGTTTGAGGGCGTTGGCATCTACGTTGTTATGTTTGGGGAGATCATGAAAACACTGTTTCGAATCGTGATGCTGTTTTTGTACCTGATGCTGGCATTCAGTTTGGCCTTCTATGCTCTCATGTTGAACCATGTAAGAGAAAATATAATTAACGCAAAAGGCTGTCACAAAGGTTTCACTGTTCTTACCAGTAGTTCTTTGTTCTCTGTTCTTGTCATTAGAAAGAGTTTAAAAGCGTGCCGCTTTCGGTGATACAAACCTTTGTGATGATGGTCGGGGAGCTGAACTACCAGAACAACTTCCTGGAAGCTTTTCTGAACAATCGGCTTCCGTTCAGCATCCTGACATACTTCATTTTTGTGCAGTTTGTTCTCCTCATGCCAATCTTGTTGGTAAATCTGATGGTAAGCATCACGGGAGAATGCTCAGCTTCTTGGATAAGATATGACGTGTGTTTTTGTCTTTTTTTTTTTTTACAAGTTCACAGGATTTCTGAAGTTTCAGTACAATGTCTGCGACATGATCTGTTCAAACCACAGCAGACAGCTTGGTTTCTTTTCATTGTAGGTGGTTTTAGGGGCACATAATGAGAAATTCATCTTTACGTTCTTCTCTTCTGTCAAAGTTTTACAGTTTAGAAACAAATGTGGAAATAAATTGGCCCTAAATTCCCTTTAAAACACTCCATTAATGTATGAAAGAGTTCATAAAGCCCAACGTGTCTGCTCAAAATAGCTCATACCGCTAACTGAACTCAGACTAGCACTCAGCAAATCATCAACAATAGGGCTGCCCAACATTGGAAAACTTACAAATAGGCCTATTGTGATAAACAATAAATCAATTAATCGCATGATAAATGAAAATTATCGATCTCATTTTAATTTATCAGCTTTATTGTGTGTCTCTCTAAATGAAGACACTGGATGACAAAAGGCTCATTTGAGCTGATGCGTTTGCATTCACACTGTGTTTGTCACTGACCCCTCCCATTTCCTTTTCTCTTTAAAATCGGTTTTCAAAATTACGTTTTTGGACGTTAAAAGCAGCTAAGCTACGAGCTAAGCTAAGAAGCCGATCTCAGGAAGAAAAAAAAACGTCTTGTCGAAGCTCCAAAATTCACAGTTGAAACCCATGCCTTTGTGTAAAAAGTTGTTTTTATCTACAAAAAGAAGATGAGAACTTGTTTACTGATTTTTTTTAAAAAGCTTTGTGTGAAAAATGCTATGCTAACGAGCTCAAACCACACTGAGCGTCTGCCATTTTCAGAACCGAAGAGAGACAGCTCATATGATGTCAAGCGGCCTCTCCCATTTTTCTTAGAGACATGCTGTTTGCTCCCTCACTTTCCATCCTTTGGTCCAAACAGTCTTAGGCCAGCCCTGTTGTCCCGAACTCAAGCCCATTTGCCTAGGAAGCCCGGTTCATTAGGGGAAGTGTGAACGCGCCATAGAACTCTGTCACGGAACAAACAAGTGAAATCTGGCCCGCCTAAAAACCTAGGTCTCGGTCCGGTAGAAGAAAACTTGAGCGCGATTCGAGTACAGTGTGAATACAAGCGGACCAGGCACTGCCCCACAAGCAGGAAGTGGAACTACAGCGCAGGGCAAACAAACGCATTCTCTACCTCATATGGAGCCGTCAGCTTGCCTTGTGTGGAAAAACAATTCTCCATGGTCTTCTGCCTCATCTTCCACTTATGCTGAGTCCATTGTTGAAAAATAACAAAAAAGAACTCCTAAAACTGCTAAAATTTGACGCCACTCCGTTTTTGTTTCCAGAAGAAGTGTCTTCTTCAGAGGTTTTTGTGTTGTTTCTTTCAGTAGTTCTTGGTGCAGCGCCACCACAGGCGAGTGGGGGAACAGGTTGGCTCGACTGCACAATACAGTGTGAATGCAAACGCATCAGCTCAAATGTAAACAAAATGTTATGAATATTGGTACCCAACCGAATAGAGTCTACCGGACAATCTGGTGCGAAAACAACCTTATACTGCCTTCAGTGGTTGAAAAAAGGTACTACATACAAAACAAATGAACCAACATTTCTTCTTAAATTTGACAATAATTACTAATTGTTGTCAAATTTCAAACAATATTATTTATTGCAATAATTTCTGAAACAATTAATCGCCCAGCAAAATTTGTTATCGTGACAGGCCTACATACAATATTATTGTTAAATATAGCAATAAGTCCTCATGTTCCATCATCATGATGCTCACTACACTCTATATGGGAGTGTTTAGGGGAGTAGGAGTCCATCTCATTGCCAAATAAATACTTTCAGCTTGTGGTTTGTCTCTGCCATTTACTGGAACCTTTGTAATATCAATATAGCACACATTTATATGGCAATATGGGTACAATTTCTATATAATGTGCAGCCCTAATTACTTACATTACTTACAGTCCCACCCATCTGTTGTTCGGCCATATTTAGTTGGCTATGATCAATATTTTAGGCACAACTTCAACAAAAGTATTGCATTAAACTGGCTCAGGTTATTAAAGCACCCCACCACAAACCCAAACAATAAAATGATGTTTTGCCCAGCCAGGATCAGCTAATGCACCTTTTGCGACCGTGTCATAACTCTTCCATGACACACAGGCTCTTTAAACGCTGAGCTTGGCTAATAGCTCATTTCTCTTGGTTTCGTTTGAGTTTTATGGGTCACTCAACAATATCATTTGTAACTTAAAGACCCACAAACAAAGGGTTGGGGTTTGTATTTTTAAGAGTGCTCTGAAGCACAGGAACAGAATAGAATAGACCTGGGCTTCACAATGCCCAATCTATAGCCTTTTAATTACAACACACCTGCTCAAAACAGGGGGAGTGGTAGCGCAAAGGTTAGAGAAGGTGCGCCTTTGATCAGGTCGCTCGAACAAGCAACATCAAAATGTGGGTGGGGAAGCACCTACTCCTGTCTCCACCCTCATTTGCCCCACTCTGGGCACCTAACCCCCACCATCATGCCTCCTCAGGCACCCTAGATGGCAGCTCTCTGCTCCACACAGAGGGGTGTTGTAGCTCGGTGGTTGCATCAGGAAGGGCATGCCACATAAAAACAATTGCCAAAACTTCATGCGTTGGTTCGCTGTGGCAATCCCTGAAGAAGGGAGCAGCCAAAATAAAATGAATAAATGTTAATTTTTCTAATATATCGCCTCATGGATCATTCTCCATGTTTCAGTTGTGTAGTGTTTTTCCAACAGTTTACTTGTTTTGTAATTTGTGGAATCAGGAGAGTTGGCTGATTATGGATGTGGTTTCTATGTTGTAGATCGGTTTGGCAGTTGGAGACATTGCTGAAGTCCAAAGAAATGCATCCCTAAAGCGAATAGCCATGCAGGTAAGAACTGTTAAAATAATTAGTCGGAAATCTTTCACGCACTCTGTGTCAGCCCTGTCTGTCATGGTGGCACTTTAAACTCAACCAGACAAGGATCAATGATCAAAATCACAAACATAAAGGTACAGCAGTCCCTCGCTACTTCGCGGTTCCTTTATCGCGATTTTTCAAAGTAAGATTGGACATGACACATCTGGCTGATTGCGGGATGAGCCATGGATTGTTTATTTAAAATAAATTATTTTAAAGGATTTTGCACCATGTGTGCAGCCCACGAGTGCAAGTGAAAGCTTCCTCCTGCAGCTGATCAGCTGATCTCCTTCTCTGCAGCATAGGCTTTGTGAAGGGTTAACCCTTTGCTGTCCAGATGCACTGATCGACATTTGTCTTCCAACTTAAAATTCAAAGTATGTCACATCGTAAAAATCCTTATAATTACAAAATATAAAAGTGTTAAAAGTTATTTTTAATTGTTTTAGAACTTCCATGTTCAGTTGTTGAAGTGTAGTTGATCAAGAAGTACATTTCTGCTCCATGCTGCAGAGCTGAAGCTGTGTGACATCTCTTTGATGATCTGCTGCATTTCTCTTAAAATTTAAATACTGTAATATGTTAAATAAACAATCCATGCTGTATGGATTGTTTAACATATTACAGTATTTAAATTTAAATAGTTTATTTAAGAAGAGAGATTAGGAGTAACAGGTGACGAGTGTGATTACAGACTGGCACATGTCATGACAAAGTTTACTGAACTTGAACTGAACTTATAGTGTATTAAATACTTTGTGGTTTTTAACTCATCAGTGGGCGTGGTCCCAAACACCCATGATAAACGATGGACTACTGTATTTCTATGATTTGTACTTTTTCACAGATTTTGGGATCATGCTCAGGTAACATTGATTGTGGCAGATGATGATTTACCATATTTTTCTGACTATAAGGTGCACTTAAAATCCTTTAATTTTCTCAAAAATCCACATTTGTATTAATTCTGGTTGTGCTTACTGACCTTGAACCGATTTTATGTGGTACACGGCACTCAAAAATGTGTAGTTTTTTTATTTTATGTTTTACAACTGAACAATGTTGAGAGTTATTGTGAACGAGTTGAATAAAGTTTGACTTATCTGACTGTTTTGTTTTGCTTAAAGCGCCTTATGTATGAAAACAGACCCATTCATTGATATTGTACCTTATAATCCAGTGCGCCTTATACAGTAGTCTGAAAAATACGGTAATGAACACCATTAAAACAAACTTCATTGAAACTTGTATTCAGCTTTATTAGGTTCAAATTCATCCCTGCGATTAGGCAGAACTATAAATTACTGTGGCGGATGTGTCTGAGAATGGTTACCTTCAGTACAGGGGCAGCTGTGGCTGAGTGATTAGAGCAGTCATCCTCCATTGCAAGGGTTGGGGGTTCGATTCCACCAGTGATCACATGCCGAAGTGTCCATGGGCAAGACACTGAACCCCTTATTGCCTCCGATGTGTGTCCCATCGGTGTATGAATGTGATAAAGCACTGGGTATTCTTTGTATAGATCTAGTAGAGTGCTGTTTGAATGGGAAAATGAGGGCACAGATTGTACTGCAAAGCACTTTTGAGTATCTTGATTAGATAGAAGGACGCTAAATAAGTAGACCATTTTACATTTGTTTATTTAAAAAATATAGAACGTGTGAATTTTACCTCTGAGTAAATCTCTGTCTTTTTCTAATATCAGATTGATCTCCACACTGCTCTGGAAGACAAGCTCCCCTACTGGTTAATGAAACGAGTCGACAAACCTTCAATCATCATCTACCCCAACCGCAAATGCTCCAGGGTATATTCAGTGTCTACTTCAAAATCTTATAACATATATACATTATATATACGTACACACATACTCACACACATATACATACATACATACTCACACACATATACATACATACATACATACACACACACACACACACACACACACACACACACACACATATATATATATATATATATATACACACACACATACTGTAATATATATATTATCAAGGTGTTGAAAACCTTTTAAAAGTCTTCAGTTGATCCAAATGCTGCTGCAAGACGTCTGGTGAGAGTTCGGAGGAGAGAATGTATTTGAAAATGTTTTTGACTCTTGAATATTTAATTCTTTTGACTGACTCTATTTTCTCTGCATGCAAAACATATTTAGTCCTGGATTTTGTCTCATTCTTGCTGGAGTTCCATTTTCCCGACTGCAGCTTCATCCAGAGCAGAGACTTTTGCGTTTGTGGAAAATTGCGTAGCGAGTTATAAAATCAGAAGACTAGTGAGCTCAGAAAATGTAGTGCAGCCACAGATAAATGCAGACATGTGGAGGATCATAACCACAGGGAATGTGTTGTTGTGCTTCGTCTCTTGTGCTTTTAGGAAAGCCCCCTGCTGCTACAAGGGTTTGTTAAAATCGGCAAAAAGAGTAAACTTTGGCTCGAGGTGTAACTACTGTACAAGCAGGAGGAGCAGAAACATTAAAAGGACTAGAATAAAATGAAAGAGCTTTTGGATTTGTGGGGGAAAAAGTGTATTTTTATTTTATTTTTTACATGACAACAGAAGAGGCCATTTTTGTCATAAAAATGATATTTTGTATTGGCTAAATAAAGGAAAGACGAGGAAATGATCACAGAAAGGATCATGGTTTTATCACAGTTCACTGATAAAGAGGTGCAGGAGAGCTGCTGTCAGTTGTGTTTGGGAATGATAGGGAAGAGAGGGGCTGATGAGAGTTGCCCACACACACACACACACACACAGACACACACACACACACACACACACACACACACCTCCTCCAACACACCCAGACAAACATTGTGCACTCCCGCACATTACAATTTATGCTCCAGTTTGGCAGAATCATGACTTTTTGCCATCTCTTACAGATACTGCCTTTAGAGAGTGGAGTTGTATGGGTATTGTCTGTTTAGAGGATCTTTATGTTGATGGACATTTAGGCTCCTTTGAACAATTGCAATCCAAATTTTCTATTGCAAAATCTCAATTTTTTAGGTATTTACAACTGAGACATTATATCCAACAAGTTACAAAGTCATATAAATTACCATCTGAGAAAAATGTATTGTTAAAATCTCTCCTAGGCCCTCCTGAAGCAAAACATTTGATCTCTGAGTTGGTTCGCTTTTTCTCAGGCACTTTGGATTTTTCCACGAGTAAAATTAAAAAAGCCTGGGAAGGTGAGCTTGCTATTGAGATCGAGGATGAAACATGGGATGAAATATTAAAGAACATCAAGTCTTGTTCAATTAATGCCAGGCTTCAACTGATTCAGTTTAAGGTAGTTCATAGATTACATTATTCTAAAACAAAATTAAATAAATTTTTTCCTAATCTTTCTTCACTTTGTAACAGATGTCAAGCAGCAGAAGGTACTCTAGCCCACCTTTGGTGGTTTTGTCCAAATTTACATAATTTTTGGTCTCTTATCTTTCAATGGTTTTCATCTGTCTTTAACATCACTGTCACACCTGATCCTGAAACTGCTCTGCTGGGGTACTCCAACACCTTGAAAAACCTAGATTGTAACATGCGTATTGCTCTAACTTTTTGTACGATGATTGCAAAAAGGTGTATTCTGAAACTGTGGAAGTCTGATTTAGCCCCTAAATTTGAGACCTGGCTGAATGAACTCATAAGTATTCTGCATGTGGAAAGACTGAGATATGAACTTTCTGGTAACATTCTTAAGTTTTCAAGAATATGGAATCCAGTGTTGGAATATATAAAAGACCAATAATGCTCCTTTTATTCAACCACATTACTTCAGTGTCTTCTTGATAAAATGGACAGTTGAGTAATATACTGTAATTGTGAATCTTGCCCAATCATTTCATTTATTTAAGAATCTATTGGTTATGTTATATTTACTTTATATATTAGTTGCTTGTCTTTTGTCCCCTTTTTTGTTGTTATTGTTTTTGTTTTGTCTTTTTATTTTTTTATATATAAATGTACTTGAAAATCTTATAAAGTGTTGAAAAAAAAAAAAAGGACTAGAATAAAATGAAAGAGCTTTTGGATTTGTGGGGAAAAAAGTGTATTTTTATTTTATTTTTTACATGACAACAGAAGAGGCCATTTTTGTCATAAAAATGATATTTTGTATTGGCTAAATAAAGGAAAGACGAGGAAATGATCACAGAAAGGATCATGGTTTTATCACAGTTCACTGATAAAGAGGTGCAGGAGAGCTGCTGTCAGTTGTGTTTGGGAATGATAGGGAAGAGAGGGGCTGATGAGAGTTGCCCACACACACACACACACACCCAGACAGCCCTCCTGAACGAGCAGCTCGTCTGAGCCAGCTGTCAGCAGAATGAACAGAGCAGACAGAAGTAATGTAATGAGTGCGCTCTGACACAGGCCCGGCACGTCTCTGCTGCTTCACTGATCATCACAACATCCCACAGAGAAACAAGAGCTTTCGCTTTTATCTGCCCTCCTCCTACACTCAGTCTGTCGCTATGACAACAGCAGAGCTCCACCCAGAAAAAAAAAAAAAAGGGATATGTTTGCTGGAAGAAAGAGGATTATTGGGGTCAGTGGTCTCTGCCTCTCACGCAAATTCACACGCAGGCTTTCCCACTCACCAGCACACTGAGAGAGTGTGTGTGTGTTTGTTGGTATTTCAATTAACATGGACTCTGCAGACGTGTTACAGATACGTGTTTATGAAAGTTATCGTGTTTTTGTTGTTTTCTTCATGGAAAATTAGTACTTTGTGCTTTTCTACATTCAATTTTTTTATGATAAATGGTCTAAGCTCCTTTCTGTCTTATCATGACACTCGAAGTGCTTTACACTACAACCTGTGTCCTCATGTACCCATTCATACAGCACTCTACTAGATCTCTACGAAGCATAATCAGTGTTTTATCATATTCATACACAGATTGGACACACATTCGACGTAATGAGGGGTTCAGTGTCTTGCCCAGGGACAGTTCAACGTGTGACTGGAGGTAGAATCGAACCCCCAACTCTCGCATTGGAGGACAACTGCTCTAACCACTCAGCCACATCTGCCCCTGAAGAATGTTTTTAAGAACATTTTAAATCACAAAGTCTTATCTCTTGGTTTAATAAAAGTCTAAATACTTTTTTTTTTAAAGAAACTGTCACTTCCATGCATTTAAGGGACTAAATGAATTGATAAATAAGTGCCTAGCGTTCCTTTCATGCTGGAGTATTTAATTTTTCTTGATCATCTCCGGTTGAGAAAGGACAAAGTTAAACTCATTTAGGCTAAACCTTGAAAATAAAGTTATTGTGTAACTCTATCAATAATTGGCTAAATTTGTTGCTGCTTAGTGTTGTGAATGAATGACTACTACCATGCCACATTTTAGCTCAGTATCTCTAAAAATCACTGTTATAGTCATTTTGGTTTATGCAAAGTTCAATTAGCTCTGGCACTGCCGGAACTAGTTGAACTTGATTGAGCTAACTGAACAACCCAATTCAAGATGGCTGCCGGACTGGCAGCCATCTTGAATTTGCTTTGACCCCAAAAGAGAATCAGTTGAAAATGTACATCTATTAGTTAGTCTCTGAAGGTTTTATTAAAATGTGTCCAGAGATTCATTCCTCAGACGGCTGAGACGAGCTGGTCTGAGCAGCCCAGTCCTCACCTCCTTCTACAGGTGTGCAGTGGAGAGCATCCTGTGCTCCAGCATCAACGTGTGGCATGGAGGCTGCACAGCTGCAGAAAGAAAAGCTCTGCAGAGAGTGGTGAAGGCTGCACAGAAGATGTTGGAGTCAGTCTCCCCACCATCACAGACATCTACACCTCCAGATGCAGGAAGAGAGCCACCTGCATCATGAAAGACCCCACTCACCCAGCACACACACTTTTTGCCCCACTCCCCTCAGGAAGGAGGTTGAGGAGCATTAAGTGTAGAACCACTAGACTGAGGAACAGCTTCTACCCTGAGGCTGTTAGACTCATAAATATCCAACCAGAATAATCACTGTGAAGAATCACATCATGTTGCTGATCTGTTTCATATTACTATGTTCATTCATTCTCATCTGCTCACACAGACTCATGTTCATTCTCATCTGCTCACACAGACTCATGTTCATGCTGCGGTTCAGTGTATTGTTTTTATACCATTAGTGCTTAGCGTATCAGTTAACATTTTTTTTAGTTCAGATCTTAAATCTTATTCATGTTTTTATTTTACATTTTATACTTTTGTTGGATGTAACTGGGATCCTGTGTACACATTTTTGTTCCCTCGTGTACCACATGCGGTGCGCACGACAAACGAACCTTGAATCCTTGAAGGTATTTTGCCACACAAACCAACACACGCTGAAACAGGCAAAAACCTTTCTCCCTCCACCTTCCCCTTCAGTGGAGAACGACAAAAAACAAGAACCTCAAGCAGCGGAGACTTCTATCCTGTTTTGCGTTGTCTTCTATTTGGATTAGACTCATCAAATCTCGCTTTAATCGCTGAAGTCAGGCCGTCTATTTTTAGTAAATGCCTACATGTTCAATTGTTCCTCAAGTTTGTATGAATTTGACAAGAACAGTGAACATATACATCTTCAGAGGGAATAAAGACTTTTCACGTTAAGTTATGCCATGCATTTTTTTCAACTGATACACCTGCGCATGTTGAGAATGGCAGGATTTAAACTATAAATACAGATTTTTTTTTCACTGATAAATGTTCATGAGTTTTTTAGTATGTACCGGTAACCTCTTTTTTTTTCTCCAGTTTTGTGAAATAAATGCTTCATAAGCTTCATCTTCAGTGGATCATCCACGTCCTGTTTTCATATTCTAAAAGAATTCAGAGGAAATATCTGAAACTCCTGACATAGAAGCTGAT
>JBBPBX010019895.1:29531-43973 GCA_038048925.1 Garcialebias charrua | reverse complement strand
TGCTTTTATTCTAACACTCTTAAAGGGATAAAAATGGGTCGGCAACATTAACTTTAGGCACTCTTTAAACTTTTATCAGATTTTGCTTTATATAAAATAAACATCAAGAATGTGCTATAAATGCCACGACCTGCAAATAAATGAACATTGCATGAGCAACGAGGACGACGGAGCTGTTAAACCGTATGTAAAAAACAACAGTTTTCACTCGTGACTGTTGTTTCGTGGGACGTCGTCTAAAAAGGTTGCCGTTTACAGTCTTTGTATTCGAAGAATGCGAATAAACGAGACGTCTCAAAAAAACGTTCTGTTAGTAAAAGATTACCATCGTTTAAATGCTTTTCCCAGCTACCTACACTTCCAAACAGCATGAAAACTATTAAACTTCTTTGACAACAAAGACCCCAGACAATTTGTTTCCAGCCTGCTGCTGCAGGGATAAAGAGACAGAAGTGATT
This sequence comes from Garcialebias charrua, assembly GCA_038048925.1. NCBI lineage: Eukaryota > Metazoa > Chordata > Actinopteri > Cyprinodontiformes > Rivulidae > Garcialebias > Garcialebias charrua. The sequence goes on along the minus strand of JBBPBX010019895.1, from coordinate 43,515 downwards.
TCTCTTCAGCCTCATGTTCCTGAAGGAATATTTCTGGACAGAGTCCCATTGTTTCTCAGGATGAGGAAACCACTTAAGAGACATAAAAAATATGTCTCACTGAAGTCTCATTTTCAGTTTATATGAAAAAACCTCTCTTTATTTCCTTTACAACCTTTCTATCTGCAGGAGCAGGACTGGACAGACATGTTTGGGTAAACTTTAAGCACCAGATTCCTGGATTCATCCTGGAAGAGCACAGCCAGAGGATTCATATTTTCGGGGACGCAGCAGGGCTCGGGAATCCCAGGGATGATCCCGACGGCTCGCACTATGCTCTGGATGGTGGCGTGGTTAGATGGCCTTACCACCTGGAGGAGATGCAAGCAAATGACACATTTCACTTGGCGTTAGTGTAAACATCTCATCATAGTTATAATGGAAAGTACCGTATTTTCCGCCCCATAAGTCGCATCAGTCCAATTATGTCCAATAAAGTGGAAAAACCCATAAATATGTCGCTTCGCCCTATAAGTCGCATCTGACATAACGCGTCACCGCTGACAACCCAGAAATGTGGGCCGGTGTTTTGCCGAAAATGGATCGACTGCCAAATGGCAGCCACAGGAGCGTGCACAGAAGGACTTTAACAAGATTAACACTTAAAAACAATTATTTTTCTGCTGAAAATTATAGCAAAAATATGTCTTAGCAAGTTAGCTGAACTTTTCCTTAAAATGGTTGTCTTGGGGCCACGGCTAAGGCACAGGGGTTAAGAGCGCGGTCCATGTTCTGAGGCTAGTCCTCTTTGTGGCTGTTGCGGGTTCACATCCTGGTCCCGACGACCTTTCCACAATGTCCTCCCCTCTCTTGCCCTGTTTCGCCCTACACCCTACTCAACAAAAATCGGCCACTACAGCCGGAAAAACGCAAAAACAAACAAAAACAAAAAAACGCAAAAAAAAAAAAAAGGTTGTTGTGTTGTTGTCTCTGTTCTACTCAAACTCACTTATTTGGCGCGGGGTGATGGGATTTTGGTGGCTCTGAATACACAAATACAGGGAGTCCTCGACTTATGGTGCCCTCGACTTACGGCAACTTGGACTTACGAACAGTACAGTTGTACATTAAATACAGCACTGGTATGTATTTTTAAGTGTTTTTAGATGAAAGTGTGTTAGCTAACCGTTTGTAAACAAAGTTATGTGCATGTTTATGAACCAGTATGTACGTTTGTGTTGAAAAACGGGTGTTTGGCGCAGCGCTAGCATACATTTTTCGACTTACGAACGAAAATCCGGACTTACGAACGCACGTGCTATGGGTTCCGACTTGCGTCAAAATCGGGTTACGAACGGTCCTTAGGTCCGGAACTCGTTCGTAAGTCGAGGACTCCCTGTAATGGGAAATGCCTACAGGTACGCCGGCAGCCGTCAACAGCCTAGAGGGCCCTTTAGCGCCCATAGCGGCCGAAACTGGTACGGCCTGCGCCCCTAGCAGCCGAAAGTGGTACTGCCTGCGCCCCTAGCAGCCGAAAGTGGTACTGCCTGTGGCCCTAGCAGCCGAAAGTGGTACTGCCTGTGGCCCTAGCAGCCGAAAGTGGTACTGCACCATTTTTTTTTGCCAAAATGAAAAACGGTCATATCTCAGCCAAAAATTGGTCTAAAAATATGGAAAAATATCCATAAATATGTCGCTTCGCCCTATAAGTCGCAGGGCATGCAAATTAGACAAAAATGTGCGACTTATGTGCCAGAAAATACGGTAACTGCGACAGTTAGCAGATGTTACATTTGTTCTACCTGTGGCATGGGGAAACCACACGTTCCAGCACAGTAGTAGGCATCAAAAGCCTTGGGAGCTATGACCCATTCGCTCCAGCCAATATCTTCAAAATCCACTCTGAGGTTCCTCCTGGAGCACCGTCTGTCCTGAACGTCCCCCCGCTGTCTCCTCCTGGCTTTACGCATTGTCTGTTCGTCAAAACGCAGAACGGGTGAGCGAGTGTCAGCGCTCCCCTTGTGTCTCGTTCCCTCGTTTCTCCGCTCGTTCTTTCTCCTCTCGCTGGCAAAGAGTGTGTCTTTGAGGTTTTTAGCTGTCAGATCATTTTTGATCAGCTGTGTTCGTTCTGCTTTGCTCAGGACTTGAGGTTGATTCACGGTCTTTCTCTTTCCCCCCTTCGTTTCTGCTTTAAATTTGGGTTTTAGCGCAAGGTACAAATCACTTTCCCACAGCTCGTCCTTCCTATATCCATTGGGTTTGTACTCAACCTCAGGCAGCTCGTTGTCCTGAATGAGGTCCGAAAGCAGATTCGAGTCCCTCCTCACACGTCCTTTCATCTTTGCTGAGGAGTTAGGCTTGTGAAGTTCTGCTCCCTCGTTGAACGGGTCATATCTCTGCAGGCTTGCAGCCACGCTGTTTGGTTCTGCTAGGGCTTGGTCATCAGCATACAGTAACAGGTAGGGCACGTGATCGGCAGAGTGCACCTCCTCTGCTTGCTTGCGGTACAGCGGCCCTAAGTCCATTTCAACTGACACCAGCAGTTGACCCCTGTCTCGTGCTTCCTTAATGACCTGGGTCACATCTTTCATCTGCCACACCCCTCTCCTGTGGGGGTGGAAGGTCACATTGCCCAGAAGTGACCCCTGTGACCCAGATCTGACCTCTGGCCCAGAAGAGATGGAGCGAAGTAACAAGCTGATGGACGGAGAATGGAGCTTGGCTGTGGAGCGGCACGCTGGCCTCTTGAAACGTTTGCAAAACCAGGGTTTTGGATGCGAGCGCTTCTCAAGCAGGAAGTGGAATGTGGCCGAGAGGATGACCTCCGAGTCCTGTAGGGTCGTGAGATTAAGCCGGTACACCATCCTGCCATCTGCAGAGTCTGTACAGATAAACATTCATGCAATTGTTGTCAGTCAGTGAGGAGAACAATAAAGTTGTACTTTGAAATCCCTTTAATGAGCTCAAATGGAAACAGTTTTGTATCTTTTCTGTGCTTCTGTGTACTTTTGTTATCAGCAAATCAATCAAAAATAAAGATTTTCTGTCTCTTTTTTGGCTTTTAAGACAAAATGTTTTGCATCCAGTAGCAACCAGGAACTGAACTTTGCTTGAACTCGGCTATTTGAGCGTTCAGTGACCTGCTCCTTACCAGAAATTCTACAATTGCTACAACATAACATATCTAAAGATGAAAACGGCCAAATTCTAAGGTGATGCATTTAGAAAATGTCACTGTATCGAGCCAAAAGCACTTATCTGCAATTAAACTTTCCTGAAAACTGTGACATTGAAACACTTTTCCTTGTGTTGTAGCTTCTTGGTAGATTTCAGAAGATGCCCTTAAGAGGAACCAGACTCTGGGAAGCTGGCAAGGTGGCGGCAGGCTGCAGTGGGGGGAGTGAGCAGAGAGCTGCATATTCATGATGAACATGAACTTCAACAGCAGAGTTATTGTTCATTGTATGAGAGCTCAGCGGAAGTATAAGCTGACTCAAGAGATATACATTACCTCAAATTCAGCCCTGCATATGGAAATGTTTACCTCTTACAGCTTCCCTTTGAGCTCAGACACACAGAGACGTAATCAACTGTTTCAGCACAGTTGTGGAAACTTTCTTCAACCTCTCCTCGGATTACATCAAGCCTCTGAAAACACGCACGTGCTATGGTGTACTATCTGAGAACTGTGTGATATAAGTGTCTGAGAGTTGTGTGTTAATAAAAACAGGAACTGCTGTGCGTAAAGCCTCCACGTGTTGCCAGATTGGGCAGTTTTCATTCTGATTTTGGGAACTCTGGGAAGATTTTTGTTGGATTGTTGCTTTTTTTTTTGCCACATATTGTAAAGTTACCTTGGCTTGTACTGATGTGCGTTCATGTTCCAACAGTAAATATACTGTAACAATATATTGCTTGGGCAGATTTGTGTGTGATGTGATGGTTTTTAACATATTTTTGGGCTGGAAAACGTCGACTCTCTCTGGCAACACTGAAAGCCTCTTGACTCCAGGAGTCAGTCATGCCCTTCAGGAACGACCAGACCATGCATCACCCAGGCTTTACTGTACTGTATTGTTTTTTTAACTGTGCGTGGCTCTCCGGGGATTCACGTGCATTCTTGCGCGTCAGGTATTTAACCAGACTCTGCGCGCAAGTGGCGCCGCTGCGTCCTGAAACCATTTGAATGCATTCTGATCCAGAACAGTTCCACCTATTTGGAGTGCCAAGCTATAAGCTGTGCCCCCCCTTCAAATGGTTGCACTTTTAATAACCATGCATGGAGAGAATTGGGGGGAAGGGGAGGGAGGGATTTCTGCGTGCGCAACTGCGCATCTGTTTATTTTTGTCTCTGATCTCGAGCGCTCTTACGTTAAAATGCGTAAACTCACCTTGGCTGGCTCTGAAACTCCTGACAGTGTTCCCTTCTTTGAGGCTGTGCCCCCTGTTGCATTTGTCGTGCAGTCTGCTCATATGCTGGTGGACCACGTCCTCATCCAGGTCACTTGGATCCGGTGAGAGTCGGAGGAAACTCCTGTCCCCGGCAACCAACGCAGCAGACAGGCTGCAAGTTAAAACTGCCAACAGGAACAGGTGTGAGGAATTCATGCTGTCAGCAAAATACTGAGAGGAATTCAGAGTCAATTTTCCAACCAGAAGAAGTAAAAAAAAAAAAAAGATCCAATCTATTAAATGACGCGCCAAAAGCAATCCACACTTGGAAAGGTTTTACGCAAATGGTCCACCCCTGCTCCCACTGTGTGCTCTCCCTCCTCTCTGTCTGGACTGTGGATGCTGAATGGGTTGGGTCCGGGCAACAGTTGGGGGGCTGCTACTTTCACACTTGTGTGACCGCCAGAGGCTTGAGGGGGTTATAGTGGAGGGGTGAGAGGCGCTGACGTGCACTACAGTCAGCCAACGAGCTCTCTGCAGATGAAGAGGAGGTCATGATGCTGAATGTATGGCAAGCCCTTTTAACATTAAATCGTGAAGTCTGACTATCCGTAATTACATTCTAGATATCTAAAAAGGACTTTTGACTAGTCACAATTACATTTTGACTAGTCAGAATGTTAATTTAAGATATCTGTATTTACATTCTGACTAGTCAGAATAGCAATTCAAGATATCTTAAAATGAATTTTGACTAGTCAAAATGTAATTAAAGATATCTTAAATGACGTCACCCAATTCGTCATTTAAAGTGTCAGACATCCATAATGACAATTCAAGATATCTCAAACGTAATTATGACTAGTCATAATGACGTTTTTAGATATCTTTATTAAGAAATTACGCGTAGGACCCGCGGCTGCCACTTAGCTGTTCAAACAGATGCCTGCACAATTTTGGGTGGCTGCAGTGGCGCTAGCTGTTCTGGACTAAATTGTCAGAAAATGTCACAAGTGTTAGCATTAGACAGTGAGGAAAATGGCTCCGTTTCATCTGTTGTTTTTGTTCAGTTCCTGGTTGTTCTTGAGGGGCAAGAAAACAACCTTATCTGTCCTACCATGCTTTACTACAGCCTGCTCGTCTCTGTAATTAGGCAGTGTCTATGAGCAGATTGGCTGGGGCAGTCCACAGGACCTGACTTAACGTTTTTAGATTTTTCTACCTGGATTATTGAGCATGCATCAGGAAAACATATTTATTTCTGTTTACTTAATTTCATATTTATGTTCCAGGTTGAAGGCAGCAGTCCTCTTGTGTAGGTTGTTCCACTCGTGTCTCGTGCATCATCACAGCTTGTGGGTGAATTTCTGCTCTTGTTACATTGAACCATCATTAAATATTTTAGTTGACTGACCACTGGAAAGCCTCAGCCTTGGCTGAATATTTAAGAATCATTATTGCCTCCATTAGAATTAGTTTTTAACTTAGTGTAAATAAAATGTATATTGTATCTTGGAACACAGTCTCTTGTTTACTTGTAAACAAACCCAAGTGCCTTTTCTGTGTATAAATTATGTCCTTGGGTGAAAAGCCTAAGGTGCCGTTGCAGTAAGTTTATAAAATAAAAAATAACATCCAAGCTTGTCACATGTATGTAAACTGTTCTAGTGTTATGTACTTTATTTTAAAGTTTTGAATTATTTTAAACATTCTTCAATTAAAACACACTTGAGCAGCATACTTTTTATTTATTTATTATTATTTGATTGAGTTGAATTGCAAGGAAAACAAGTATAATTTACAACAAATCTAGTAAAAACAAGAAAAAAAACTAACTTTTTAAGTTAACAATTTATAACTGATATCTATAAACTTATAGTGGATTATAGATATTTTTCCCAAATTATGCAATTTCATTTTAAAGAAATTGGCACGTTTTTGTATTTTTCATGAGTAACAACTATTTACAGTATTAAATTAAACTATTTACAGTGATTCACACAGCTTGAGACTGAATATTAAAAATACGAAGGAACAAAAAGGTGATTTGTACATTTTATGATACTGCATTGATATAAACACATTGATGGTGTTGAAGTAAAACATGTCCAGTTTAGACTTCATCTGATCAACCAATCATCAATCAATTCATCACGCCATACCCGTTCAACAGTTATTGTTTAGTGGACCCCCTGACCATCTGAGCTGCCAGTGCTGTGGCAGCAGACTCCTCCTCTGCAAGCAACACAGAAACAGCTGGCAGTAAGCCTTGGTTGTCGAAGCTGTACCCCTGCAGAACATCTGGACTGCTCCCTGGTTCTGGCCTGTATTTCATCTGACACTTGCAGAGACTGAAGATGCATAAACTGACTGAGTGTGGGCACAAAACACATGTTGGGAAGACTATGCAACGTCGAAGGAAGAGCAGGGAAGTCTGGAGCCATGTGGTGCAGAATGATGCTACGCAGGACTTCTCAGTTGGGCACTGGTTAGACACCAGTCCACCCTGTGGCACAGGCCCACATCTGGATGGTACCAGCTCCAAAGTTGACAGACCATCTACGACAAGAGCAATAAGTGTTTGAGACTCCAGCCGGTGTAGTTTTCCTCCTGATGCCAGGATGTCAGGATCTGGACGTGGTCCTACAAACACACAAGTGACATACCCGGTAATCACAATAAGTTTTGACAAAAGAAACGTACGGTGCAACAGGCATAAAAACATTAACTCAGAGGTTATACCTGTGTACGCTCTGTAAAGCGTGGAGTGCAGACATCTTTTCCCCACAGTTCTGGGCTTTCGCACCACCACCACCATCTTGCTGGCAGGTTCAGGATGGATCCCCTTACAACATAAAAATATGTCAAATAAACTTTTAAATAAATATAAAGGGACAGGTGAACAATTTGGTAGGACACTGTTGGACTGATTTGTGAGAGTTAAAAAAAAAACTTTATTTATGATCTGTATTCACTGGTTAACTGGACATCATTAACTTCACGCAGACTCTTCCACTGGTACATTTTCATCTTTAAATCACTTCTTGGTCTGCTGCCCTCATACATCTCCTCCTACATGTCTCTGTGTGAGTGCAGCTACAGCGTGCGCTCTCAGGACATGATTACCTGCAGTGTTCCGTCAGTGAGGACTGAACTTGGAAAAAGGGCCTTCTCCTACTCCGCTCCTGCTTCATGGAATATCTTACAAAAAGATCTGAAGCTCTCGAACTTGACTTCTCTAAATGGTTTTCAGAATCTGTTGGAATCCTGGCAAAAACCAATGCAGATTTGTTCCTGTCTTTGATTTTATACATATACCTTATAATGTTTTGCTAGTTTTTTGATACTTTGTTAAAAAAAAAATATATATATATATATATTTTTTTTTTTTTCTCTCTTTTGTTTTCTATTGTTTATTGTTTGTTTGTTTATTGTTTATTGTTTAAGGAAATTCTACCATTGCTGTTCATTGTTCTTTAGTTTTAGCAGGTCGCTTTCGTAAATGAGCCCATGAGGTTCAAAAGATTTACCTGACTAAATAAAGGTTGAATGAATGAAAAAATGGGTAAATGAGGACACAGATTGTTGTGTAAAGCACTTTGAGTATCTTGATAAGATAGAAAAGTGCTATATAAGTGCAGTCCATTTACCATTTTACTTGTATAGTACATACCAGGCACTTATAGGGTCATACAAGGTACTACTTATAAGATACATACCTGGTGCTTATGAGGTACCGGTACTAATGCGATAACGTACATGATAGAGACGTGCAATCTCTGTGTTGTGGCCAATACACAATGTATTTTAAGACAATACTAATGGTCCTGTTTGTTATGAGATTCATTTCAGCCCCTAATTACATTGTAATTCAGACTTTAATCACAAAATGATGTGGTTTAATATGACTTTGATTCAACACAGTGAAATTTAACCCAATATTTTACAACAAAGCAAAGGACATCTTCTGTCAGTTATTGAGATTAATTATTGCCTGTGTTGTATAGAAATTGCAACTCACAAACAGTTCTTGCTTGAAAAATCACAAAACACTTGTCTAAAACCTGACTCAAATTAATAAACAGTACACAAAAACATGAACCTTAGTGTCAAAAATAATGAGCCTGTCAGTAGCAGAAGTGTGTAATACTCTTCAAGTACTTCAACAGTGAGCAGCAAAATGTATTTCTTACTTTATAAAGAATAAGACACAAGTAGTTGTTTTATTTTGCTTTAAGCACACCATCTGTGATTACACCGGTGCTGCTGCTGTTCTCCTTCTGAATTGTATGTGTAGCTAAAGAGAAAACCATACATCTCAACAGCAGGAAGTGCAACCAGAAGAAAAGCCGTATGTAAAAAAAAAAAAAAATAGAGAGAAGGAATATGTTCATGCACAACCATAAGTACATTTTAACAGTGGATGTCTGTGCGTACAAACAAACCTGCTTGCTTTTTTTTAATTGCGAAAGTTATTTTATTTTATTTTATTTGTGCAAACACGTAAAAAATGCATCTTAATTTACCGGTAGTTTCAAAACTGCAGTGGAACATGGCAGATCTACCAGTGTACATTCATAACACACATACACACAAATCTATATGTTACCGGTAATCATCACATCCCTAATCCAAGGTAATTACAGGGTACTTCTGGGGTAACTTGCATGGTACCGTAATTTTCACTGTGTAAGTCAGCTTTTTGCATAAACAGCGAAGTGGCGTATTTGTCCCCCCCCCCCCCGTATTTAGAACTCAATTTTTGGCTGAGAAATGACAATTTCCTTCATTCTGACATGGAAAATATTGAACACTACCATTTTCAGCCACTAGAGGGTCCTTAACTAAAATGGCAAGCCAAGTGTCTCATTAATAGGGAAAAGTGGCTATTAATGCGACACTTGGCTTGCCATGCCAAGCCACCTTCATCTCGCTCCGGAACTCCAGCAAACATCAGATCAGCGTTTTGTTGTGCCGCCCAGGCGAAATGCAGCTGATTTGACCATTAAAGTGTATTTATTAAAGTAAAGTTCAACTGAGACACACCTTTACTATAATTTTAAGCAAACAAATAATTATTTTAAAGTGTTAGTCTTGTTAAATTCTTGTTAAAATACTCCTGTGCACGTTCCCGTGGACACCATTTGGCAGCCAATCGATTTTTGGCACAACACCGGCCTACATTTCCGGGTTGTCAACGGTGACGCGTAACAAATGCGATGTGTCAGCACTGACACATAATGGATGCGATTTATACAGTGAAGTGATATATTATTTGTGTTTTTCCACTTTATTAGTCACATTTGGACTGATGCAACTACAGCGATGTGATATGTACGTCAGCAAGTACGGTATGTGTCTGCTAAGCACCTAATACCAGGCTGTATTGTTTGCTTTAGTACATGGGACTTATTTCAGCTCTCTGACTCACACAAATAAACATTTGCAAAAATGAGGTTTTAAACCCAATGGGAACAAATTTGTATTCTAACACAAAGTACTTCCAAATAAACAACCAACCAATTAAAAGTCGAGTTGAAAGTTTGCAAAAGAAGAAAGACAGTGCTCCCACCTGAACACAGTGAGTGACCAAAAGTGTCCAAATGTCCCCAAAGGGACTCATCTTGATCCTATATGTGATATCACTCTCCTAACCTCTGTTGATGTCTGGACCTGATCATTGTCACAGGCAACAATTTCTTGACAGAATTGGGAATAAACACAGATGGATGAAATCAAAAATCTTCCCTCTGGTGTCCCATGTTCCGTTTTCTTTCCAGTCTGCTTGGGACAGCCTGTTCCTGGTCTCTAGCTGCAGGTTGGCATCTCTTTCGTCTTCTCTCGAAGCTTCTCACATAGTACTCCAGGGTCTGTCTGCTGTGCTTTTGCCTCAGCATGTAAACAAACCAGAGGATAAACACAATACAATTAAAACGCCAGTGATTAGGCCACATGGGAAGTTGCAAGTATTATTACAGTTGGTGAAATCTACACACCAGACCACTCATTTTAGTGCTTCTTCTAAAAAAAAAAACATTTGCTCCAAAAACAAGCACATTTACTTTTAATGAGGAGATGTGTCTAGTGGGATTGCATTGGTGCAGTATTTGTTGATCCTGTCGTTTACCCAGAATTCCAAGCATTATTGCTTTTGTGCATAATTGCGACCAGAAAAATATAGATTTAAGTTGAATATGCCTTAAGAAGAAATGTCAGCATCATGCCGTCTCAAAGCCATTCACAGTCATCTACTTTACCTTACAGTGAAATTCAAAATGATTTTAAACTGTGAATGTGTGCATGTTCAGTGGAGCTACTGGCTTGAGAAAACTGGGCAATATATTTTCCCCATTTGTCCAGTTTTCTCTCATATGACAAAGCTCATCTTCAAACTAATTTTCCTACGCCGTATCTAATGTATACGTTTCTTGATATTCTCTGTACTGTGTGTCACGGTGCAGGTTCCTGTGCGCGTCATACTTGAATACTGTATTTGAAAATGAGTATTTTTTTTCCTGCAATGATTGTTTTTAGTACTGAGCATGTTTCTTTCTGACCTCAGAGAATTCAAGCCATTTGAGCATCACTCTTAGAAAAAGTCAGAGACAGACGGGAAATATTGACAGGCTAATAGTCTGATATGAAAGTGTGATTTTAAACACATTCACCGACACAGACACACATCCCTTTCGCTCCAATAAACTTGTGACATTTCACTGCCACGCTCTTCCTCTCTCCTCCTCCCATTCCTCCTCATCACTGTTTCATCTTCTCCTCTGCTCCCATTCAGCCTCGTCCTGATGGGGGAGCAGGTTTGTCTTATCGGTCTGCTCCAGCTGCAGTTTGGAGCGGGCATCTCTGGGTCTCTTCCTTCTGCTCTCCCAGCATTAAAAGACATGAGGGACAATGATTTGGCATGCTTCACACACACACATACACACACACTAATAAACAATTACAGCACACATGCACACACTCATGAAGCTCATACAGTTTTGTTTGTTCTGAGTCTTGTTGTTTGTTTGTTTTTTACCTCAAAGGAAGAAAAAATATCATGACGAGATTTACTCCAACTTTCTGTGGAATAGTTCCCCTTCGTGCATAACGCTGTGGACTCTAAAGCTTCCTGGTTGTGTTGGTTAATAAGTACAGACAAGTCCTTACTCACTAAAACGTTATAATAATTATCCTGTAACATTTGTGCCAGTCTATGATACTGTCTGTGTGAGATACAGTAACTGCAGGTGGGTGACCCCAGTTAGCCTGTGTGCTAAGCTAAAGGAAACATAGAAATGGTGGATTATGTTTGATATATCAGATCTATCTTATAGCCAAGGAGCACGTGTTGTTGGGCGTGTGCAGGAGACATTAAGACAAGTATTGAGATTACAGTATTTTTTTGGCCTATAAGTCACATTTTTTGCATAATTTACATTGCTGCTTATAGGCCAAATCAATGTATTTATGGAATTTTTTCCCATACAGGTAGTCCCCGATTTACGAGCGCTCTGATCTACGAGGTTCCAGACTTACGAGCTGGCGAATTATTGGAAAAAACGCAAAAAATACTGAGTTTTCCTGTGTTTTTTCACCACAGTTCGTTAGCTAAACATGTGGACACACGTTTCCGATCATTTTTATGCACTCATAAGCAGTTTTTCGATGAAAAACGAGTGTTTGTAGTCGCGCTAGCAAAACCGTTCCAATTTACGAGCGAATTTCCGGACTTACGAGAAGCGTGGCGGCCGTTCCAAATTACGAGATTTCCGGTTTACGAGCGCCTCGTTGTAACGGATCTCGCTCGTAAATCGGGGACTACCTGTATTTATAAACCAATTTTTAGCTGAGATATGACTGTTTCCATTCATTCTGACTGAAAAAAGTTAAACAGTGCCACTTTCAGCCACTAGATGGCAGCAGAATAGTAGTACCGGTAGTTGTAGTAGTAGTACCATTTTATTTATAGAGCACTTAAAACAGCGACAAGGCCAACCAAAGTGCTGCTAGTAGTAGCAGCAAGGCATGCTGTTGTATCATGTACCGCGGTAATAGGTAAACGTGGCTATAACGACAAATTCCAAAAAGTTCAAGACAAACAACTGGACTTTATTTATTATACTTTCCTTTATACTTTATTGTTTTTGTCTTGAGCTTTTTTGAATTTACCATGTCCTGGATGACTGAGAATCTTCACCAGCTATTAATGACACAAGCGGTTTGCCACAGTCTCCCCACCTTCGTTCTGCTCGCTACTTGGAACAACCGTTAAAGCAGCTGCACCGCCCCGGCGACATGCAGCTAATTTGACCATTAAAGTGCATTTATTAAATAAAAGTTCATCTGAGACACACCTTTTCTATAATCTCGAGCAAACAAATTATTGTTTTAGATGCTTTTCTTGTTAAATTTCAAAGAAATGAGCAGTGTTCCTCCTTTCTTTATTCCCTCCCTCTGTGCGCTCCCAGAGAACCGAATAAAATGCAGCTGATTTTACTGTTAAAGTCCTTTTATTAAGCAAACGTTAGACTTAGACACACCGTTTTACTATAAAGGTGAGCAAACAAATAATTATTTTTAAGTCTTAATCTTGTCCAATTCTTGTTAAAGTCCTCCCGTGCACTCTACTGCGGCCACCGCGTTAGCCAAATTGATTTTTAGCACAACACCGGCCTACAATTCCGGGTTGTCAGCGGTGACGCGTAACAAATGCAATGAGTCACTGGTGATGCATAATACAGGTAGTCCCCGATTTACGAGCGAGATCCGTTACAACGAGGCGCTCGTAAACCGGAAATCTCGTAATTTGGAACGGCCGCCATTTCTCTCGTAAATCCGGAAATCCGCTCGTAAATTGGAACGGTTTTCGCTAGCGCGACTAAAAACACTCTATTTTCATCTAAAAACTACTTTTGAGTGCATAAAAATGATCGGAAACGTGTGTTTATATGCTTAACTAACTAACTGTAGTGAAAAAACACATGAAAACTCAGTATTTTTTTCGTTTTTTCCAAAAATTCGCAGCTCGTAAGTCTGGAATCTCGCAGATCAGAGCGCTCGTAAATCGGGGACTACCTGTACTGTATATGCGATGTATACGACGAAGCAACATATTTATAGATTTTTCCACTTTTTTTGACACGTTCGGGCTGATACGACTTAGAAGGCGGTGCGACATGTACAGTGTAAAGTACGGTACTCTGGTAGAATTATTATTATTTTTTAAATATGCATAGTTTATTTGTTTGAATCACACAGACTACACAATATCCAACAATGATGAGGGAGAGGATGGGCACCGGAGGAGAGGGTGTGACCCAGAGGCCATCTTAGCACCAACATGCAGTGGTGGGCAACGCTAATAAAAAAATTAGTTCCACAATTTCTAAAACGCTTATTAATTTTTTTAGGTCCACAATTTCAAAAGCACAAATGTCTTATGAAAATTAGGGGAAGCTAATCTAATCTGCTATTTATATATTTGTGAGTGTGAGAGTGGATGGTTGTTTGGTGTGAGTGAGACAGGTCCCTCTTGTAAATGAGTCCCCGTGACTCAACGAGGCTAGCCTGTATAATTAAAGGTTGAATGAATGAATGAATGAATGAATGAATATAT
>JBBPBX010019895.1:18831-29506 GCA_038048925.1 Garcialebias charrua | reverse complement strand
ATATATATATATATATATGTATATGTATATATATATATATATATATATTTATATATATATATATATATATATATATTTATATATAGCCGGCAGCGTTATGCAATATTTGCACTACACTGCCAACTGAAAAGTAACAAAAATGATCCTAAAAGGATGAAATTACAAAAATCAAAGGATTTATTTAATACTTTACGTACATATATTCTATTCGGCCACGAAATTAACAAAAAAGAATGATCTTTTAATCCCTAAGACCACTTTTAAATCTGAAATACACGGGCGTTTCGCCACCGCATTTATACATAAAAGTAACCCAAATACATAAAACTAACGACTCACCGTCGAATGGTCGACACAAAACACACAATAAAATCCTCCGGCCGCGTTAATTTGGCTTGAAACAGCGGGGTTCTCTGCGGATTTATCCATTAGTAACCCAGCACAACCAGCTGGACACAGAGTTAGCGTCCAGTTCACCTCTGACCCGGAAGATGTCAACAGATTTAATGAAAAGTAACTAAAATACATAAAACTAACGACTCACCGTCGAGTGGTCGACACAAAACACACAATAAAATCCTCCGGCCGCGTTAATTTGGCTTGAAACAGCGGGGTTCTCTGCGGATTTATCCAAGAAACCCAGCACAAGCAGCTAGCCACAGAATTAGCCCCTGAGTTCACCTCTGACCCGGAAGATGTCAAGATGGAATAGTCCATTTTTAGTAGGGGAATACAGAAATCGACCGGTTTTTGTATTGTGTTTTTAAGATCGTTTTCATCGTAACTATAATTATTTTTATGTTAAATGTACATTAACAAGCATTAGCAATGTTAGTGATGTAGGTGACTGGCCGGGGCGCGGCGGGGCCGGACCCCTGCAGATTTGGGACCCCAAGCAACGGCATCATTTGCTACATGGTAGATCCGTGTCTGTTCTCCCTCTGCTCCCCCTCCAACCCTCCCTCCTCTCTGCTCTTTACGGTGAGGGAGGAGAAAAAGGCAAAACAAGCAGCTACGGAGCCAGCATAAGAGCCTGTAATAAGTTTATTCGTTTTTACTGATAGATAATTAGTTATTAGCGGTACTGCATTTTAAATAAAAATAGCACAAATCCGCTTATGAATTATAAAAGTTAGTCAAACCACAAAAACGCTGACAAAAAGTTTAGGTCCACTGTAAGCGGATTAGTGCTTTAGCGGTCCCAAGCGTTCATGTGCCCACCTTTGCCAACATGACTTTGTTTTTCCATTTTGGAGTAAGCTGTTGCAGAGAAGCAGTTTTGTTTGGTGTTTCCTCAGACTGACGAAGCTTTCCGGAGGGAGGGTGAAACGTCTCAGCACAAAAAAAAAGAAACCGTCCAAATAACCTGACTGAACATTGTTGGATTTTATACCTGGATTATTGAGCATGGACCTTGGTACTGTACTGTACTTTACACACTAATTGTCCATTACCATGAAAGGTGCAAATATTCATTTGTTGGTCAGTTAACAGAATATCTTTTAAATCACTTGATTCTAATGAAATTCTAAAAGCAATCACTGACTGGATGTCTACAGCTGAGTAGCTTTAGGAGGCAACCTGAGTCAGGATTGTTGCAACAGGTAATTTAATTTAACGAGCACAAAAATGGATATACATCTGTGTTGTTGTTTTTTTTTTGGGGGGGGGGGGGGTACTGTACTAAACTTTAGCTGAAAGTCACTTCTAACATATACAGGTAGTCCTCGAGTTACGAACGAGTTCCATTCCTACGCCCGTTCGTATGTCGAAAATCGCCGTAAGTTGGAAGTACACACGAGCTGCCACTTACACACGTACATGTACGGTACTGTACAGTTACCAAGCACTTCACCTATCCTAACACAGTACCCTACATATCTTCACTGGCTACCGGTTCATCTTCGAATCCAATTCAAAATTCTCATGTATGTCTACAAATCGCTGAACAGTCTCGCCCCCGCCTATCTCTCGGATCTGATACACCCATATGTCCCTCCTCGTGCTTTGAGGTCAGAGGATCAGGTACTCTTAATAGTTCCAGAAACTCGCCTTAAGCGCAGGGGTGACAGAGCGTTCTCTGTAGCAGGCCCAAGACTCTGGAACGAGTTACCGCTGCTCATCAAACAGGCCCCCTCCCTCTCGGTTTTCAAATCCCGGTTAAAAACTCACTACTACTCCATCGCTTTCAATGCCAGCTGATGTGTACTGGATCGTTTGATTTATGATCTGCAATGTTTTTATGTTTTTCGTGTTGTACTTCATTGTATGTGTTACCTGTTGCGTGTTTGTTTGTCCAGCACTTTGGTGGACTTGTTCCTGTTTAAAGTGCTTTATAAATAAAATGGTATGGTATGGTAAAAAAGCTAAGTCTGGTCCTCTGGACATTCACTGTTTTAGATTTTTCTACCTGGATTATTGAGCATGCATCAGAGTACCCTACATAATTGTCAAAAAACACATACAGTACATTTGGAGCCATAATGAAGGGAAAAAAATAGTTAATTTCTTACAGTGAGCTGGTGAAGCCTGTCTCCGTCTGTTAGCATGTTAGCTCGTTGCACGTCAGAGCGCTGCAGCTTCGTGCTGCTTCACGTGGTCCAAACTGTTTACAGTAAGGCCTGTTAGCATGTTAACTCCAAACATTTGGAGCCATAATGAAGGGAAAAATAGTTAATAACTTACTGGGAGCTGGTGAAGCTGTTTCTCCGCGTGTTAGCATGTTAGCTCAGTTTCCCGGCAACATCCGAGGCCGTGCAGCCATTTCTCCACGTTAGCATGTTAGCTCGGTGTCCCTCCAACATCTGGGGCTGCCAGGCGGAGCATCGAGGCGAGCTTCCGGCCCCAGCAGGCCTCTCCGCCGCCCGTCGGCTCCGTGTCCCCAGTGGGGCCGGCTGATGGCAGGGACAGTAGTGGCGGGATAGTCACCGGATCCCGCGGTGAGCTGGTGGTGTCGGCTGGTGTGGTGGGATGCAGCGGAGCGATCGGCGGCTGCTGCTCCGGGCCTGAGACATCCACAGAGTTCACCGAGCGTTTCCAGCTCATGTATCCGAGCGAAGCAACCTCTCATCGGACACGGTCCGTCCAAAGCCGGCTGTCGAAGCCAGAGCTAACCGAAGCTAACCGAAAACTGCCGGACACTGCCGAAAACTGCCGGAAACTGCGTAATCGGCTTCAAAATAAAAATAATAATAATAATTCATTTATAAAGCCATTTAAAACAACCGCAGCTGCAACAAAGTGCTGTACACATAAAATCAAGAACATTTAAACACATAAAATAAGATTAAAAAAAATATATATATTTTTAATGAGATGCGTGTGACGTAACACCGAATCGCCGTAAGTCGAGACCGCCGTAAGTCGAGGACTACCTGTACTCTGATGCTAACTGCATAAGATCTCTGTTTTAAACTGTTTGCTTTCACAGTTCGAGTCAACTCTGTAGGACTGTCAGTAAATTATCTCATGAACCACAGATCAGATTTCAATGAAACTTTCAGGACTGGACATAGTCGACTAAACTCAAAAGGTAAATGGTAAATGGAGCTTATTTATATAGTGCTTTCCAGCCCCCTATGAGGGGCCCCAAAGCGCTTTACATTACCAACCATCCACCCATTCATACACACATTCATATACCGGTAGCGGCAGACTGCCATGCAAGGCACTTTCCAGTCCTACCGGGAGCAACTCGGGGTTAAGTGTTTTGCCCAGGGACACAACGACACATGGTGTGGGGAACCGGAATTCGAACCTCCAACCTTCCGATCGGGAGACGACTGCCATTACCACTATGCCACGGCCGCCCCAAGATGGGCGCTGCAGCCAATCAATTTCTGCAAACGCAAAAAAACTGTAATCCAGGTGATTTTTAGAGAGATCGAGCCAAAATGTGGCAGTAGCTGAGCCTCATCACATACTTTAAGCACTAATAGAAAATACAAGATTTTTTGTGTGAAAACTTTACCATGTCAGTATCATTATATATTTGTTCAAGAAATACAAGTTGTATTTCCTGTAAATAATGATTTTTCATGTCTTTTAAAATGCTGTTTGTCAGTTGGCTCTTGCTCCTTGATGAATCTTTGTTTTTTCTAATTTTTACTTGTACTTGAAAATAGTCCAACTTTATTTTTTTTTAAACCTTGATTATGAAATTTAAACATGTTTTTATAGGCAAGTGATTGACAGGTTGACTTCATCACATATTCCCTAACTTGACTACACATTTAAAGTAACACATTATTAATTTAGTAAATATTAGAACTTGCATAACAAAAGTGGCAAAATTCTAAAATGTATTACGAATAATCAATTGACCACTTTTAGCAAGTTCTTTTCACGGTCCTGCTGCCCCCCTCTGACCACAAATGGTTTGATCCACCTTTAATTGTCTGCCTTCAGTGGGTTGGGGCTTTTTGCCTTGAAAGGAGTAACTTTTGACTAACAAGTTAATAATTGGACTGTCTTTCAAGATCATTTTCAGGTGTGCTTGTCTAATTACACCCACATAAAGCTCTGAGAGTTTCTCATCACTTTCGCTGCTGCGCTCAGATCTTTTCTAATAAAACGTTGGTCTTATCAAGCAGTGAAGATGGTGCAGCTGACAGAACTGCTTTTGTTTATGCTGCTCCTCACATCACTTTCATTACTTTAATAACTAAAGGCACTGGTTTTTATCCAGTGGGACTTCAGTTTGATAAAGACAAAAAGATTAATCTGTTCTTTTCTGCAGTAGTTGACTTAGCTTGTAATTTTATTTCATTCAAAACAACTTACACTGTGTAAAACTGTGCATTTATTTAAAAATTCCCCATACCGGCAATCTGATTATGTGCAAAAATACACACTTATACAGTAGTGTTAATGTTTTCTTTAATAAATTATCTGATATTCAGTGACATATCCAAACAGCAAACATAAGCACAACTTTTTAAAAACTAACTAATATTTAATGCTATGAGAGGATGACCTGTCTGTCACACAATCTAATTTCATCTCTTGGACTATTTCCTGGCCTCCATTACAAACTCTGAGATTAAGAAGGTGTTTGTTCCCTAAACAAACACACGTTGTGTGTATTTATGTGCTGTCCAAGCTCGGGGTGTTGTCAGGTTTGTAATATCTCTGAGGTGTTTGCCAAAATGAAGGTCACCCCATCAATTAACCTTGTTTGAGTGTGGGAGCAGCACGAATAGCAGGAACACACCGCGAGCCAAAACAAGCAGGAGCATATGCACATAACTTTACAGGAAGTCGTCTGGGGTTTGATTTTGGCAGCCTGGACACTTTTAAGAGTTGAAGTGAATGATTCAGTTCCTCGCATGCTTCACGTTTGTCTGAACAAAAACAGAAAATCAACAGAACCAAACAGCTGCGCCACATCCAGGATTGTAAAATATGATGCATCTGCAGCTCCGAGGAAAATTAGCTTTGATATCAAACTCCTGCTGGGCTGATCCAGCTCCCGTCAGGGCTATCCAAGGTTGATCTCTGTCTGAGCTGAACTACGGGATATCACAATGGAAAACATACAGTGGCAGTTTTGTCAAATAATAGAAATTTAACAATAAAAAGCTACTCTGAGTATAACAATTAATATCTAGAGAAACTGCATTTCCTGTGAAAATGCAGTGTGAATGCTTACTGCTGAAGAACTTGATGAAAAACAGCTGAAATTAGCTGAAAAGAAAGAACAAGCCTTCATTAGCAGAAAAAAAGCAGAAATAACACATATGTGCTGAATTATGTTTAAATAAGCAGAAATGAGCCAAAAAATCAGGAAATTAGCTAAGAACCTGAAATTAGCTAAAAAAAATAGCTGGAAAGTAGCTGAAAAAGCAGAAATAAGCTTAAACTACTATAAGGAAGTGGAAGGAGCTGAAATAAGCTAAAAATGTGGAATTAGCTGAAAAGGTTAAAATAAGCATAAAACAGCTACATAGTAGCTGAAATAGCAGAAAAAGCGGAAACTAATAGAAATAAGCTGAAAAGAGGATAACAAGCTGAAATTAGTAGACATAAGTTAATTAGGCAGAAAGTCGCAGAAATTTCCACAAAAACTTAAATTTCTCTGAGAACAGCTTAAATTAGCTAAGAAATGCTAAAAAGTTAGCTGAAAAGGTGGAAAGCCTAAATTAGTAGAAGGAAGTGGAGAGAGTACAACTTTTCCATATTAGGCTGAAAGAAGCAGAAATGATCACAAAAAAATGTGGAAATGATCTGGAAAAGCTGAAACTAGCAAAAAGACCAAAACTGAAAAGTAGCTAAAAAGGCAGAAAGAAGCTTAAACTATCAGAAGAAAATGGAGAACACGTTTTTGCTTGATTAGGCTGAATTTTGTTTATAAGTGCAAAAAATGTGAAATTAGCTGAAAAAGCTAAAACAAGCATAAAGCAGCTAAATGGTAGCTGAAATAACAGAAAATGCATAAAGTTACAGAATCTGAAAGGAGCATAACAAGCTGAAATTAGCTTTTGTAGTTGTTGTAGTTAGCAGAAATAATCTGAAAGGAGCACAAAACAATGGAAAAACAGCTGAAAGTAGCTGAAAAAAAGTTTTTGTACTAGGAAGATGAAAGAAGCTGAACCAGAACAAAATGTGAAAGCAGCAATGAAATGTAAACAGATCTAAAGATCTGAAGGATGTAAAACGAGCTCAATTCATTTTCTATGAGGAAAACAAGTGGCAGAAAGGGCTAAACATTTCAAAAAGCTAAAGTTGCAATACTAACGGTCATAGCACCCTTCTCCTGAATGAGCTGAACGTCTTGATATGATTTATTGAAATAGTACAAAAACTGTGGAATGAGAAAGATGACGAAAAACGTACGGAAGAAAAATGGATCAGGATAGTGAGAATGCTTCATAAACATTCACACAATAAAACGTGTCCACTCTTTGACTTTTTGATAACTCAAATAACCAAGATCATATTTCAGAATTTAAAGTGAAGCTTTTTTTGTGTGAATTTTGATAACATGACAATTATTTTTGTAAGTTAATAAATTCAAGCATTTACCTAATCTTTTATTATACCTCTTACCAAAACATATTTCAACTGGGTTTTAATCTTGTGGAAACAATTTGATCAAGATAGTGGTGCAAAAATTTGTTTTAATGCAAAAGAAGTAAACAACTAGGTTAATGCATATTTTCAGTGAATAAATAAAACAAAATTGGGTTTTACCATAAACATCATTTTTTTTACATATTGTAATGCACAATACTATTTAAATTAGTGCATTTCTTATGTGCTACAAGTCACTCATTTTTAAGTGTAGTATGCATTTGCTGCAATATGAGTCAGAATTTTCTCATTCTGCTGTTTGTCTCATGGCACTACGCTTTACAGGATATTTTGTATTTTTCTGTTGTCCATTTAACACAACGATCACATACAGGTTTAAATTTGTCATCCCACTTGTTCTAACCTTCTCTTCCCTCTGCCAGATCAGTTTCTTTGTGCACGTATCAGTTTGTGCACACGTTTGTGCTGTTCACACCCCTGGAACATCCTTTTGGATAGTGTTTAATAATAACAAAATAAGTTATTTGGAGTGTGACTAATAAAGTTGACTGATATCTGCTCATTCTGTCACTAATTCAGGATGTTATCTATAGTTTGCGTTAACTCCAGTACACGTGCATGCACAGATTTGTGTAATAAGCCCTGCTCGCTTTCCCTCAACCTTTTCCTGTGGGACCCGGCACTGAGCTTTGTTGTACCTTCGGTTTAGTGGGAGCTGCTCACCGGGGAGTTGATCTCCAAAGTAACAAGACTCTGGCCCACACACGACGGCAGTGGGTGGCAGAATGGCCTTTGTGCTGAAATGTCACACATCTGCTCCTTCCTCGCTGCGTTTTAAATAATATTTTTGTGACACTCGAATAGAAAGTCGCACACCTACATGCAAGTCACAGAGAGCTTTTGTGAGGTCTCTCAACACTTGCACCACAGTGGTACTTTCATTAGACGTAACATTTATCACCCACACTCTAATGAAAGTAAGACTTCCACTGGAGATATCTATACCTGGAGGAGCCATATGTTCTTTGGCGACAGAGTCATTGAATAAAAGAGCCAATTTTATAGTCACTAAAACTGAAAGTTATGCACCATAACTCATGTTCCCTGAAGGAAGGGAACGAGGTTCAACACACTTGCTATGGGAATTGCGCCCCCGCGTGATTACCTGAAGGAATACATTCACGCCTTTACGGCTAGGGCGTCAGCGTCGCGCCAGAGGCCCCGCTATCTGGGTATTTAAGCGGTTGACGCCCATCCATCTTTCTCAAAACTGCACTTCACCGAGCTTTCAGCATTGAAAAGGGCCAGATATGTTGCACCTCATTCCCTTCCTTCAGGGAATATGAGTTATGGTAGCCTGGTTAAAACCAGACCCTTGTCCTTCACTTCGTTTCAGACAAGGGTCTGGGACTTGTCCATTGAAAAACGATTCTTGCTGGAGGCGTGGCCTCTGCCTGAGGAACAAAACCATTGGATCTTAGAAAAATTTTGAACAGGTAAAGCATTCTGCTCCCTCCCCCTCAGAGCTCTGCCGAACTTGACATCTGCTCCGCCTCCTGCTGAATTTTCTCTCGCTGCCTGCATTCTGTGTTTATAACGTTTGAAAAAAATTAAATAAAACCATGTAGCGCTGGTCCAGAAGACCAGAAAATATGCAGGGACTCGGGCAGCAACGTAAAACCCTATTTTAATTCTCTCGTGACAACCTCAGTCCTTTCCTTATCTTTGCACCGCGCGCGGCGCCAGAGAGAGAGGAGGAGGAGAGCGATCACTTGACTTTTGGCAAAAAAACAAAATAAAACTCCAGATAAGAGATTAAGAAGGGGAATTTAACACATTTGTGTCAAATATAAAACAGTCCTGCATCACATTGCATCGCTTTGAATGAGAACATGCGGCTGCGCGCTGGCTCTGGCTGCGCTGGGACAGGTGGCACTCAGCGGAGAGGAGGAGGAGGAGGAGGGAGGAGGGAGCGATAACTTGACTTTTGGCCAAAAAAACAAAAGAAAACTCCAGATAAGGGATTAAGAAGGGGAAATTAATAAATTTGTATCACATATAAAACAGTCCTGCATCGCTTTGCATCGCTTTGAATGAGAACATGCGACTGCTCGCTGGCTGCGCTGGGACAGGTGGGGGCGTGGGTTAGGGGCCAAAAACTCCGCCCCTTCTGTTCTCTGATTGGTCCGGTCAAAAATCTACCGGAGAAATCGTTGTCTATGGCAGAAGTCCCAGACTGTGCAGTGAAGGGAAATGAGAATTGAGCGGAGCTGTGCAGGAAGGCAAGGGCCAGGCTAGAGTTATGGTGCATAACTTTCAGTTCCCTTTCAGTCAAGTTCTCTCGGTGCAACATACTTGCTATGGGAACGCAATTCATTCACGCCCTTGAAATGCACAGCAAAA
Source organism: Garcialebias charrua (assembly GCA_038048925.1). Lineage (NCBI taxonomy): Eukaryota > Metazoa > Chordata > Actinopteri > Cyprinodontiformes > Rivulidae > Garcialebias > Garcialebias charrua. The sequence continues at coordinate 20,071 of JBBPBX010019895.1, read as the reverse complement.
TGCATGTGAGAACATCCGCCTTAAAAAGACAGGTATTTCCCAGCTGCTTTCTACAAGGTATGTAGAGAGCACAGGCTGAGAAGAAAAAATGCCAAATGTAAAGAACATCAATTTTGATGTTTCAACTGGGCATGAAGATAAACAACACCATAGAGACAGTCTACGCATGCTCTACTAGTATTAGTACTCATCATCTCCTTTTTCTCTCTGGAACAACCTGAGAAACAGGAGGAGCAAGAGACCCATTACAGGTGACCCCCTAGTTACGTCCGAGTTAGGGAGATAAGAACTGTTCGCAGCTCGATTCTGCCGTAGCTAGGGGGTGAAAATAGCGTCCAGTTCGTAGGTCCTTATTCCGTTCTTAGGTCGTGGAAATACCGCTAACGGAGCGCGCGCACACATTTAAGCATGTACAGTAGTGTACTGTAATGTTAAACATTGCTATTCACATTTACAGAATAAATAAAAATATATTTTCTTACTTTGAGATGGTCAAAGCCGACATCTTAGGTTGCCATGCGTTGCCATGATTGTTGTCGGGCCGAGCAGCGCGGCAGCCGCCGAGTGAACCACAGCAGTTGCTCAAGGCCTGTGTTAGCTAGCTGGCTAGCTTCTGCTAGCCAGGCCATGGGCTGGTGTTGGAGCGGCGGTGCGGCGCAATCGGCGATCAATCTGCAGCTGCTGCTCCAGCCTGAGACGTCCACAGAGCTCACAGAGCGATTCCAGCTAGTAATTAATCCATATGATGCGATCCTAGTCACCAGTCTTCAAAGTCCGGCTCCCGGCAGCTAACCTAAAATGGCGTCCGGTGTTCTACATTAATTTGTGACCGGAGACCCCCGTGACTGAACCTAAAATGGCGTCCGGTGTTCTACATTAATTTGTGACCGTGTAAACTGAAGACCTACTTCCTGCTGCCCAAGATTGCTCAAAAATGATCATTTTTATCATAATTATTATTTATAAAGCCTTTAAAACAACCATAGCTGCAACAAAGTGATGTACACATGAAATTAAGAACATTTAAACACAATTTTTTTTTAATTTTTATTATATATTTTTTTTTTTAATACAGTAATTTCATATTTTTATTAAATATGATACGTTCATAGGTCCCGTTGTTCGTAGGTCGATGGAGTCGTAAGTAGGGGGTTTGTTGTACGTCACAAGTAATTGGGTGACAAATGTGGAGGTAGAAAACCCAGGTCAAGCACAAGGTAGCCTCCCAAGTCCTAGGGTG
>JBBPBX010019894.1:0-43973 GCA_038048925.1 Garcialebias charrua | reverse complement strand
GCAGCATGGCGTATTATGTTGATGTTGCCCTGATCTGTGACTATCGACTACACTGTGGCTGAAAAGTAATTGAATTGGCCGACGTGGCTCGGCCTTTTGCTTTATGTGGGAGCTCCTCTGTGTCACAACTGCCAGCAAGTCATTACAGCAGATTAGTTATTCTGGCCTCACGCCAGCGTTGTCACACTCTTCCTCCTTCCTCACACTTTGTGCTCTCTGCCAAGCCTTCATAAAACAGAAGACCCACTTGCTGTGGGTATGATTCGAAGAGTGTAGGTTATAAACAAGATATATACGGAGCTATGGGTGAATGTTTGTGAGCGTGCATCATCTAATCAAGCTTTGATGAGCTTCCTGTTTCCCAGCTGGTGATAAAATGAAGGGATCATCATTTTTATTAAGAACGGATGGCCGAGCGCATTTAGCCACAAATATCCACGCAGGCCCTGATAAGCACAATGGCTCTCTCCACTTCTGTCCTTCTACCTGGTAGTCTGTTTACATATGGAACTAATTATAGAGGTGAGCTCACCACTCAGGATTATTAATGTTTAAAATGAATCTATCACCTCTCAGAGGAGCAAACAGAAGCCTCTCGTTTCTTGCCAACGACAGCTGATGTCAAAGAGGAAAGTTGATTGTCCCCCGTGGAGCTGTTTGCATTCATGCCATTAATGCAATTTAACGAAGCAGACTTTATTCTTACATTAACGCCAAAATATGCATCTATAGTGCTTCTGTCTTTAAAGTGATTTTTTTTCAGTGAGTTTGTTAGTAATCAGCGTCTAACCTGCAGTGAACAACAGTAGAGTGATTTCATTTTAAAGGATCAGGAAGGGACAGTGTGAGGGATGAATAGATATCCTGGAATTTGCTGAAGAAGCTCAAACTGAGTTGTTAAACCTAAATAAACACTAGCTAAAAGCTAAAAGTTGCAAAATGCTAGCTAAACATCGCAAAGCATTAGCTACTTTGTAAAAGCTAAAATATCAAAAGCCTTGTTAAAAGCAAAATGTTGCTGTATTGTTCTCAGCACTTTGAGATTTTCATTAATGAAAAGTGCGTTATAAATTGAGTTCATTATTATTATTATTAAAATGCTAGCTAAAACAGTAAAAGTTTGCTAAATTCTAAATATAGAAAAAGCCTATCTGATTACTAAAATTCTAGCAGAAAGCTAAAGTAGCAAAAGGCTAGCTGAAAGCTAACATGTTGCTACTTTAGCAAAACAGTAATGGTAAAGGTAGCATAAAAATGCAAAAATAAAGCAAGTATGCCAATTTCAATGGGAACTATATTTTTTCAGATCTCAACGTATTTCTACTGGGAAATTATTTGTACCCTGTAAATAAAGTGATAAAACAAACCAAAAGTCATGGCATCCATTTTAAGTTTGAGCTGTTTTAATATATGAATGGCACAAAAAAGCTCAAAGTGCACAGAAGTAGTTAGATTGCTTAAATAAACAACAAACTGAAAAAACTGCAGAACAATCAAAACAAATTGTGATTCAGCATTCACACTATTGTGAGGGAATGACGCAAACTGCTGCTTAGAGGAGAGTCCATTTAAGAATAATTTTCTAACATCCTAAACAAAAAAACTTCAGACGGTTCAGTTCAGGCACGTCACAGTCTGGTTCAAACAAGAAGTACTGAAAAAAAATCCATAACAAATTGTCTAATTCTTGAGTTTGAATTGTCTTTCTGAGCTGTAATTATCTCGTGAATGAGCTCTCTTCTTAACAGCTGTTGGCTTGAGTCCTTCCGAGAACTTCTCCCTGATTCTCCACATTGAGTCTCACTTCAGAAGTATTCCCTACAAACACACTTAAGGTAAAAACCTTCTGTCGCTTACCGTATTTTTCGGAGTATAGGTCGCACCTTTTTATCTTTTTTTTTTCATGGCCTGCGACCTATACTCAGGTGCGACCTATATATGGCTTTTTATCACTTTCGGCGAAACAAATTTTTAAATCCAGCTCATTTCACAATTACGTTCATTTATTAAGGAAAAGTTCAGCTCAGACACATATTTGCTATAATTTTTATCAAACAAATAATTGTTTTTAAGTGTTAATCTTCTTAAAAGCCTTGCTGTGCGCTCCTGTGGCAGACATTTGCAGCAGAGCTAAACGTAGGTGCGACCTATACTCCGGTGCGACCTATCTAGGGATTTTTCCAATCTATTGGTAATAATTGGACAATGCGACCTATACTCCGGTGCGACCTATACTCCGAAAAATTACGGTACGTCAAGAAGCAGAATCTTTGTACAGACCACCCGCTTCGGATGTTATCAACCATACGTATCGGTCAAAATGTCCGTTATCATCCCCATTCGTAGCGGTCAGATTGCCCCTCCTGTACCTCCTAGGAGGTTTATAGGTACGTTATCACCGTTACAATGGATGACAATAGGCTCCGTCTTTAGCGACGTGGTTAGGTTTCGATTTAAGTGTCTTGGGTTAGATTTAGGGTCTTGGTTAGGTTTAGGCACAAGGGTGAGCTGGGGTTAGGTTTAGGGTTGGTCCTCTGGGTCAGGGTTAAGCCCCCGGTAGACCTGCGCGTACTGCCTGTACGCCTCTGTACGACGTACGTACGCTGAGGCAAAAGCGTAGCCCCGCGTAGCCCCTCAGGGCACGAACGCGCAAAGCTCTTTTTTTACGACCTTGCACGCTTGCGCGGTGTCTGACCATAAACTTCCCCGGCGCCAGACTGTTTTGTATGTTACACAAATGAATTAAATTCCCCTTCTTCATCGCTGATCAGGACTTTTGTTTTGTTTTTTTGCCAAAAGTCAAGTAAAAGCTTCATCCTCCGTTCACTCCATGACTGAAATGAATGAATTCATGTCCTACCTGGCTGCGGGAGGTTTTAAATATTTCCTGGTGGGCTGTGGGCTGCAGGAAAAGCGCTCCCTTTTTTTTTTCCACTTTTTATTAGTTTTTATTAACATATAAAGTTAGAAAGACCGCAACGGCTGCAGCCGAGCTACCACAGCTGAAGCCAGCTGGTTGTCCCGCTCGAGCTGTCAATCATTTCAGTAGGCGTGTCAGCAAGTGACCAATCAGCGACCTCAGTTTGTCCCCTCTGCGCGCAGCTGCTCACATTACAACAAGGATTTGGAGCGAAAACGAGAGCATTTAACGTGAGAAAGAAAGCAGAGCTGTGCCAGTGAACGCGTGCGCACAGAATGCGCGCGTAGAGTGGCGGTACAGGCAGGACGCTCAGCTTTGCCGGAGCCATTAAGGTTAGGTTTAGGGAAACGGTTACATAAGCTGAAAAACACACCACTTCCGGGTTGACGGAAACACGCTGCCTGATAACAGCGATTATAATGCTGATAACGTTCTTTTAAACATGTTAGAAGGTGGATTGGACAGTTTCTCCGATAGACTTGTATGGACTGACAACATCCGAATCCGCTGTACTGACAAAATTAAAGCAAATTGGAAGCAAAAAAAAAAGCTGAAGTTCATAGAACCAAAAAAAACGTTTTTAGTTTCTGCATAAAATAATTTAAAAAATGTATCTTGGACATAACGATAGAATGACAGACATCCTTAAAAGGTTGCAGGTAATCCTGAGTTTGAAAGTTGATGTTCCTCTCAGTTTTTAAACTGATCAGGTGAATTCAAAGTGAGTCAGAGCTACCGGTAATTACTCACGCTACAAGTGAAGTGTAACTATTTGTGACAGGTCCTTTTGTTTCTTCTGTTTTTAAGGCAGCCATGCACACAGAAAAACCATGCACACGTTCAGCTCAATCTCCATTGAGTGAGAAAAGATGAAATCTCTCAGCGTCACTTTCGGTCTTTCTTTCTCCGCACAGATTGAACGACCAAATGATAGCACAAGAAGCTGGACCTCCTCCTCCCTACAGGAGGCTGATAAATCCTGTCACACACACACACACACACACACACACACAAATCCTGTCACACACACACACACACACACACACAATACAGAATTCAATACCATCGTCTAGATATTTACCTATTACAGTTAGATACGCATATGTTTGTGACAGTCATTCAGAAATGACCAGACCCTAATCCATCTCCATGGCAACAACAATCCCGGTGTGCTGTCAGTGTGTATGTGAGCACAGCGACCTGACCTGAGAGAAAGTTACAGTGTGTTGGTCCTCATCCGTCATCGGCTCACACTCTCTCGCAGGGGCGGCAGGAATGGATTTATCTGGTGATACTCTGATATGGCTGATAGGGTTAATTGGTTTTCAGAGGGCACGTAGAAAGACGGAGCCTGACACTGACCAGATTACTGCTGCAACACCAGGGAAAGACCTACCACAGACTGATGGAGGAGGAGAGGAAGAGGGGTAAAGGTACAGTTGGGGATGAACTGTAAGCAGGCGGTGCAGAGTGGAGGAGAGGCGGAGGAAGATTTATCTTTTACCACGAGAGCTGAGAGGTCAAAGAGTAGGCATACTGAAATATGTGATGAGAGGGAAAGATCTAAGGGCAAAACGGAATCAAATTATCTTGGATTTATTTTAGCTGCACAGTGGAGCAGCTGGTTAGCAGTGCTGCCTCAAAGTAAGAAGGTTCTGGGTTCAAAATTTATGTAGGGCCTTTCCCTCCCAATAATACCTTTTTGATGATGTAGATGCTCTTATCACTTTTTGCATCAGAAAGTTTAGCATTTTGTTTTGCAGACACTTCTCTTTTTTATTTATTGTAACCCTCTACTTTTATGGACAGAATTTCTAGGCGCAGCCAAGGTGTTGAGAGGATCCGTTTTGGTGGCCTTAGAATCGCTTCTCTGTTTTTTGCAGATGATGTGGTCCTATTGGCTTCATCAGCTCGTGATCTACAGCTTTCGCTGGAGCGGTTTGCAGCTGAATGTGATGCGGCCGGGATGAGGATCAGTTCCTCCAAATCCGAGGCCATGGTCTTGAGCCGGAAAAGGGTAGCGTGCCCTCTCCGGGTCGGGGAGGAGGTCCTTACCCAAGTGGAGGAGTTTAAGTATCTCGGGATCTTGTTCACGAATGAGGGAAAACTGGAGCGTGAGATCGATAGGCGGATAGGTGCAGCGTCCGCAGTGAAGCGGGCGCTGTACCGGTCTGTCGTGGTGAAGAGAGAGCTGAGTCAAAAGGCAAAGCTCTCAATTTACCGATCGATCTACGTTCCCACCCTCATCTATGGTCATGAGCTTTGGGTTATGACCGAAAGAACAAGATCTCGGATACAAGCGGCTGAAATGAGTTTTCTCCGCAGGGTGGCTGGACTCTCCCTTAGAGATAGGGTGAGAAGCTCAGTCATCCGGGAGGGACTCGGAGTAGAGCCGCTGCTTCTCCACATCGAGAGGAGCCAGTTGAGGTGGCTCGGGCATCTGGTTAGGATGCCTCCTGGACGCCTCCCTGGTGAGGTGTTCCGGGCATGTCCCACCGGGAGGAGACCCAGAGGAAGACCCAGGATACGCTGGAGGGACTATGTTTCTCGGCTGGCCTGGGAACGCCTTGGGATTCCCCCAGAGGAGCTGCTCCAAGTGGCTGGGGAGAGGGAAGTCTGGGCCTCCCTACTTAGGCTGCTACCCCCGCGACCCGACCCCGGATAAGCGGAAGAAAATGGATGGATGGATGGATGGTAACCCTCTACTGTCACAAACCGGTACTTTCAATAGGACAACGTCAACTATAAGTTCTTAATTTAAATGATTGAGGCAAGCAGGTTGAATAGGAGATAGCTAGACTTCTATTTTTTTTTAATTTTGAAGATCCAATAATGGTCAGTCAGTTCATCTGGACAGTTTATTTTTTGTGGAAAGATGTTTCGCCCTCTATCTGGAGGGTTTCATCAGTCTGAGGAGTCCCAAGTAAACTGTTTTCCCCACTAAGCAGTACACTCCTTTAGTGGACCGACCAGTTTGCTGGTAAGATGATGGTTTCTGGGGGCTGTCTGTCCCTCGTAGACTCCTCCCAGGCAGGCAGCTACAGCAAAAGTTGTTCAAGACATCATAGTTCATGCTCAGTCATCCAGGTACAAAATCCATTCATTCTCAGGCGGGTCATCTGAACAGTTTATTTTTTATAGAGACTTTTCGCCCTCTATCCGGAGGGCTTCATCAGTCTAAGGAGTCCCAAGTAAACAGTTTTTCCCACTAAGCAGTACACTCCTTTAGTGATATCACCAGCAAACTAGTTGGTCCATTAAAGGAGTGTACTGCTTAGTGGGGAAAACAGTTTACTTAGGACTCCTCAGACTGATGAAGCCCTCCGGATAAAGGGCAAAACGTCTTTCCACAAAAAAAGAAACGTCTTTCCACAAAAAAAAGAAACTGTCCAAATGACCTGACTGACCATTATTGGGTTTAGTACCTGGATGACTGAGCATTAACTTTGATTCTTGAAGATGTTTCAATTCACAAGAGATTCCTCAATTCAAAACTGAATTGAAGGATTGCATATCACCCACCAGCTTTCATGGCCTAACCTTGAATATAACATTATGCACAATCACATCTCATGTGTTACATTATGAGTATTTGTTGTGAATGACTCTCAGCTACTACCACACAAACTTTAGCCCAATATCTGTAAAACTGACTGCCATTTTTGAGTAAGTTTGTGCAGCTTAGCTTTGATTGACATCTCATATTTGATTTACTCAAAATGTTGTCGACCAGTAGATGTGCATTAAATGAGTAATTGCAGAGGCTTTCAATAAAATCAAATTGGTGTTTCATGAGATGTTTTGAAAACAGACAAAAAGGATTAACTCATTTAGTTAACGCTAAAGTTTAAGCAAATGTCTAGCTCAACGATTAACACTTGAAGTATCTGTTGTAAACAACTTTCAGCTACTAGCACACCAAAGTCTAGCTCAATATAACTGGCTGAATTAAAGCCACTTTTGCATTTTCTAAGGTCCGTTAGTTTTGGTCCGAGATGGTGTAGAGGCAGGGCAGCCGGCTCAGGACCGGAAGGTCTCGGGTTCGATCCCCGGTCACTGCATACCTCGTTGTGTCCCTGGGCAAGACACTTAACCCCGAGTTGTTCCCGGTAGGACTGGATGACGCCTTACATGGCAGTCTACCGCTACCGATGTATGAATGTGTGTATGAATGGGTGGATGGCTGATACTGTGAAGCGCTTTGGGGCCCCTCATAGGGGGCTGGAAAGCGCTATATAAGTAAGCTCCATTTACCATTTACCATTTTGGTGGTCATCTTGAATGGGGTTGGTCCAAAAAGTAATTAGTTGTAGATTAGTATCTATTACTGGTACCGGTAATCATTTTTTAAATTCTCATAAAATCCATCCTACGGTTCATGAGATATTATGCTAATAGTCGAGTTGACTCCAAGTCGTTAATGGCACAATTTAAACACGTTTTGTGCTTTCTGTTAATGCTCAGTATATGTGTTAGGGATCAGTGTCAACTACTACCACTCAACATTTTTAGTGCAATATCTGTCAAGGTGATAAAAGTTAAAGCCATTTTTGTACTTGTTTGGTCGTCTGGCTGTGTTTTTTTATTTCAGAAGTTTAAATTAGTTGTAAATTTACATCCCATGATTATTTTCTGGAAGTTTTATTAAAACTCGTCAAGTGAGATAAAGATATAGCAACACACACACACACACACACACGAAGACGCGGGAAAAACATTATCATCAGCCTTCTCATTAAGTGGTTGTCAATAGTGATGCAGAGAATCTAAACTGGCATTTTAATTATTTTACAAATAATCATCTGCTTTTAAAATCAGTTCCAACAAATATAATTTATACACACTGGTAAATATACCAGTTAAGATACCAGTATGCTCTGTGGGATCATTGGTATGCAAGTCTTTTATAAGGTTTTATTTTTATTATATACAGGTGGCCCCAGACTTACGAACGAGTTCCGTTCCTACGCACCATTCGTAAGTCGAAAATTCGTAAGTCAGGGACCACACAAGCCGCCACTGATACACGTGCATGTACATTAATGAACAGTTACCAAGTTACCAAGCACTTCGCCTATCCTAACACAGCTACATAATTATCAGTCCAGGTAGCCTGGTTAAAACCAGACCCTTGTCCTTCACTTCGCTTCGTACTAGGGTCTGGGACTTCTCCCATAGACAACGATTTCTCCGGTAGATTTTTGACCGGACCAATCAGAGAACAGAAGGCGGAGTTTTGTTAGTTTAGCCTGGCGAGGTCCAGGCTATTCAGATAAATAGCTCAGAAACCACTCGGTGGATATTTTTTCTGCTACCAGTGTGTAATTATATGGCTCTAATTTACTGACTGTTGGCCTGGATGAAACATTTGAGATAAAATTCGATTTTTTATAATTTATTTTCGTAGCGCACCCGAGGCTGTTTGGAAAATGTCAAACCGAAACAATTTAAATCCAGCAGATTTGACCATTTCGTGAATTGATTTAGGAACTGTTAAGCTCAGGAACACTTCTGATATAACGTCAGCTAAGAAATATATTTTTTCTCAGCAAAGAAATAATAGTTTTTTACCTTGTTTTCTTGAAAATTCCTTCGTGGCGGCAGCCATTTTAACTGACGACGTCAGTCGACGTCGTTCAAAACTCCGCCTTCTGTTCTCTGATTGGTCCGGTCAAAAATCTACCGGAGAAATCCTTGTCTATGGGAGAAGTCCCAGACCCTAGTACGAAGCGAAGTGAAGGACAAGGGTCTGGTTTTAACCAGGCTACAGTCCAGGGCTAAAAAATAAAAATTTAATTTCTTACTTTGAGCTGGTCTAGCTTGTTTCGTCTGTTTGCATGTTAGCTCTGGCACGTATGAGCTACAGGAAGGACTGTTAGCTTGTTAACTCCATACATTTGGAGCCAGAAAAAGAGTTAATAACTTACTGAAAGCTGTTTCTCCACGGCGTCCATCCAAAACAAGCTGCTCTGTGTTAGCATGTTAGGCCCCGCCATTAGCAGCACCCGTTAGCATGTTAGCCCATCCAAGGTTGCTGCAGCTGTTTGTCCACGTTTTCGCATGTTAGCTCGGTGTCCAGACAACATCTGAGGCTGCCAGGCAGACATCGAGGCGAGCTCCGCCACCTGTCGGCTCCGTGTCCCCGGTGAGAGCGATAGCATCCTTCCTACAGCTAGGCTTGTTAGCATGTTATATTTTGCTTCTCCGGCCCAGCTCGCTGTCTGCTGCTTCACAGCGTCGTTTTCCTACGTCCATCCCTCACTCCACAAAACCGCCGTTCAGCTCCTGCTCATGTATCCGAGCGTAGGAACCTCTAAACGGACACTGTCCGTCCGAACTCGGCTCTTGAGGCTGGAGCTAACTGGCTAAACAGCCGAACACCGCCGAACACTGCCGGAAACTGCGTAATCGGCTTCAAAATAATAATAATATGTAATAATAATAATAATAATACTTTATTTATAAAGCCATTTAAAACAACCACAGTTGCAACAAAGTGCTATACACATGAAATCAAGAACATTTAAACACATCTCTGATGCTTCACGGTCACTATTGAATGTTCTATTAGAGAAGCCTTATTCATTTATGCATGCTTACAACCACACACTAATAGATGCAGGGATACACACACAGGTATCGTATGTAGATATGTAGATGGGTATATGACTGAATATGAATGTATGTATGTGTATATGTATGTATATATATTAGGGGTTGAATGAGTACATAATGTTTAAACTCGACATTAACATAAATAAGCTCGATTAGTGCTCGAGTAGTCGATGATGTCATAGATGCAAAATAAATAAATATAAAAAATGCATAAAAATTTCATTATTTGCCAAAAAAAAAAGAAGACCAACAAAACATTGGGAGCATTTATTATGCTCCTATCATTTATCATACTGCAGATAAGTCGTAGGGTGTGTTCCAACTATAGAGGGATCACACTCTTAAGCCTCCCTGGTAAGGTCTATTCAGGGGTTCTGGAGAGGAGGGTCCGTCGGATAGTCGAACCTCGGATTCAGGAGGAGCAGTGTGGTTTTCGTCCTGGTCGTGGAACACTAGACCAGCTCTACACCCTCAACAGGGTCCTGGAGGGTGCGTGGGAGTTTGCCCAACCAGTTTACATGTGCTTTGTAGACTTGGAAAAGGCATTCGACCGCGTCCCTCGGGGGGTTCTGTGGCGGGTACTCCGGGAGTATGGGGTACCAGGCCCATTGATATGGGCTGTTAGGTCCCTGTACGACCGGTGTCAGAGCTTGGTCCGCATTGCCGGCAGTAAGTCAGGCTCGTTTCCGGTGAGAGTTGGACTCCGCCAAGGTTGCCCTTTGTCACCGATTCTGTTTATAACTTTTATGGACAGAATTTCTAGGCGCAGCCAAGGTGTTGAGAGGATCCGTTTTGGTGGCCTTAGAATCGCTTCTCTGTTTTTTGCAGATGATGTGGTCCTATTGGCTTCATCAGCTCGTGATCTACAGCTTTCACTGGAGCGGTTTGCAGCTGAATGCGATGCGGCCGGGATGAGGATCAGTTCCTCCAAATCCGAGGCCATGGTCTTGAGCCGGAAAAGGGTAGCGTGCCCTCTCCGGGTCGGGGAGGAGGTCCTGCCCCAAGTGGAGGAGTTTAAGTATCTCGGGATCTTGTTCACGAATGAGGGAAAACTGGAGCGTGAGATCGATAGGCGGATAGGTGCAGCGTCCGCAGTGAAGCGGGCGCTGTACCGGTCTGTCGTGGTGAAGAGAGAGCTGAGTCAAAAGGCAAAGCTCTCAATTTACCGATCGATCTACGTTCCCACCCTCATCTATGGTCATGAGCTTTGGGTTATGACCGAAAGAACAAGATCTCGGATACAAGCGGCTGAAATGAGTTTTCTCCGCAGGGTGGCTGGACTCTCCCTTAGAGATAGGGTGAGAAGCTCAGTCATCCGGGAGGGACTCGGAGTAGAGCCGCTGCTTCTCCACATCGAGAGGAGCCAGTTGAGGTGGCTCGGGCATCTGGTTAGGATGCCTCCTGGACGCCTCCCTGGTGAGGTGTTCCGGGCATGTCCCACCGGGAGGAGACCCAGAGGAAGACCCAGGATACGCTGGAGGGACTATGTTTCTCGGCTGGCCTGGGAACGCCTTGGGATTCCCCCAGAGGAGCTGCTCCAAGTGGCTGGGGAGAGGGAAGTCTGGGCCTCCCTACTTAGGCTGCTACCCCCGCGACCCGACCCCGGATAAGCGGAAGAAAATGGATGGATGGATGGATGGAGATAAGTCACAGGAAAAACAAAACTATTAGTTATTATTATTAATATTAAAAGTGAAAGTAAGGCGCTGAAACCGAAACTTAAAAAACAAATGGGGCCACAGCCACACCGAACCACCGCCTGCAGTGCTGTGCAATTTAGGTTTACTTTTTCGAGATTAATGTGTTTATAGGTTTTTAATAGGTCTAGAGAGATGAATAGTTGTTGCTTTTTGTTTGTGAAACGAGAGAGAGGAAGCCGTTTCGGCCGTGTTATATATGTGACCTGCAATGCAACACTGCCCCCTGCTGTCACAATGTACTACGGTGGTCAGAGAAAAGAAAATCAGCAGGAAGATTCAATGAGTAGCGCAATTTATAAAATTATAAATTGTTTTAAAAAACTGGAGAAAACTGGAGCGTGAGATCGATAGGCGGATAGGTGCAGCGTCCGCAGTGAAGCGGGCGCTGTACCGGTCTGTCGTGGTGAAGAGAGAGCTGAGTCAAAAGGCAAAGCTCTCAATTTACCGATCGATCTACGTTCCCACCCTCATCTATGGTCATGAGCTTTGGGTTATGACCGAAAGAACAAGATCTCGGATACAAGCGGCTGAAATGAGTTTTCTCCGCAGGGTGTCTGGACTCTCCCTTAGAGATAGGGTGAGAAGCTCAGTCATCCGGGAGGGACTCGGAGTAGAGCCGCTGCTTCTCCACATCGAGAGGAGCCAGTTGAGGTGGCTCGGGCATCTGGTTAGGATGCCTCCTGGACGCCTCCCTGGTGAGGTGTTCCGGGCACGTCCCACCGGGAGGAGACCCAGAGGAAGACCCAGGACGCGCTGGAGGGACTATGTTTCTCGGCTGGCCTGGGAACGCCTTGGGATTCCCCCGGAGGAGCTGCTCCAAGTGGCTGGGGAGAGGGAAGTCTGGGCCTCCCTACTTAGGCTGCTACCCCCACGACCCGACCCCGGATAAGCGGAAGATGATGGATGGATGGATGGATGGATAAATTGTTTTACCTTTTTGACAAGACTGGGCCTGCTCCATTAACATCCGTGCGCACAAAGGAATCCATTTTGTAGCGTCTACTAAAAGCTACCCCGCGCTCGGTTCGGATCATGTGAAATGTGACGTAATGACGTCAGTGCGACGTGATGACGTCACTACGGGTACTCGAGGTGGACAAAAAAGCCTTGATAGAAGTCAAAGCACCCGATCTGTCGATAACTCGGGTACTCTGTTAATGCACTAATATATATATGTGTATATATATATACGGCCGTGGTGTAGTGGTAATGGCAGTCGACCCCTGATCGGAAGGTTGGAGGTTCGAATCCCGCATCCGCCCACCATGTGTCGTTGTGTCCCTGGGCAAGACACTTAACCCCGAGTTGCTCCCGGTAGGTCTGGATGGCGCCTTGCAAGGCAGGCTACCACTACCGGTGTATGAATGTCTGAATGAATGGGTGGATGGCTGGTATTGTAAAGCGCTTTGGGGCTCCTCACAGGGGGCTGGAAAGCGCTATATAAATAAGCTCCATTTACCATTTACCATATATATATATATATATATATATATATATATATATATATATGTATATATATATATATATATATATATATATATATATATATATATATAATCTACTGCAAAGTCATGAATATTATGTGTCTTTTATGCATATGTGTTTTGTTGCTGTGTTCTGTCAAGTACTTTGCAGAATTGCAGACGGCGGTTGGGTGTGTTTGCCTTGTGCTCTTTTTGTGGATATTTTTTGTGGTCTTACTTTCTGTCTTTTCCTTTCTTTCTATTAAAAAAATTATCATATTGGTGTGAAGAGGATGGCTGTGAGGTGAGAAGGGAGGCCATCTATAAAGGGGGGAAAAAGAAAAAGAAAAAAGAAGGCAACAATCCCAATGTGATGAAAATAAAACTGTTATTTTGTGGTTGTTCAACGAGCTATCTACAACAGGTAAGATATTGCCTGCTTGTCTGAACTGTCCCTTACAATGGTTCCCTTGAATCGGATAAATGTTCAGACATAAAAGTGTCTGTCTGCCATCAGAGGGCCACGTGTTTAGTTGAACACAGCTAAAAAGATGCTAAAATATGAAGTCAAAGAAGCCAATGATGTTTTTCTACGATGTGGACAAAACTAGAAACTCACTGGGTTTTAAATCATTTCACCAGAGTCAAACGAGCAACATTCATTCTGTGACAGAAAGTCTAAATAAATCTCAGAATATATTGAAATAAATCAAAACCATAATGTCTTCTTTTTATTATAGAAAAGAATAAGAATCAGTTTTCCATGTGATGTCTGCTCGGGGAGAGGAATTATTGTTATGAAAGACATTTTTCATGACTGAAATATACGTTTTTGTCACTGTTGCAAAAAAAAAAAAAAAAAAAAGTCATATTTTTCAGAGGTCCTGAAGTCATATTGAGCATTCTGAATAAATAAGATGTTGGAGTTGATGCAGTGTGCCTGAGCTGTGGTACTGAAGTAAACAGTGGTGCTGTTAAATCTCACTGTTCACTGTGTCTTTGAATATTCAGGAAGTCGTCTCATCTCAGGGGTTTAAATTACAGACAGGTGGATTTGCACCTCTCTGTTATCCAGTAACTGTTAACTGCATCAAGTGACTCGCAAATTAACTACATTCAGCAGAAAGAATGAGAGGCTTTCCTGAGCTGTATTTCTAACAAAAAACATCAGTCTGTTTGTTAGCAAAATATCTCATGAACTACTGGATGTATTTTAATGAAACACTCCTATATTGATCATTGCATTTACATCTACGACTGATTAACCTTTGGAGTCAACCTGATTCAAGATGGCTGCCACAGCTAATCAGTCTTGGCAAGCACATAAATGGCTATACTTCAGTTAATGTTACAGATATTGAGCTAAAATTTGGAGTGGCAGTAGCTGACTGAGTCAAATGCACAGATTTTGAAGATTTTTTTCATGGGTGGTGTTTTTTGTGACAATTCCTGGATTTTCCTCACGTCACAGAATAAAATGTCATATTAGAAAATGAAGCTGAGTGCGAGCTGTTTATTATTTATCAGATCGATGATGATCTTTACTGGGCACACACTATAGGAACAAATCATAACTTCATAAAACTTATTTTGTCGTTCTTGTTGCTGCTTTGTGTCATAAGTTCTCACATGATGTTTGTTTTTCTGTTCAGGTGTCCAGCAAACCATTGAGCAGGAAGAGGGTCAGAACCGGTCCTCAGCCGACCTGAGGATACGTAAAACACAGGTACAGTCTGAGCAGTAAGTACTACTTGTGTCCCCGCTAAAGATTACGCATCATTGAAATCACTGGTTTAGGACTTTTACAGTTAAAACGCACAGTGTTTACATGTAATATGTGTTTTTGGTCAAGCTGTATTGAGCAGAAAATTTACTGTATTTTCCGCCGTACAAGTCACTCCAGTGTATAAGTCGCTCCAGCGTATAAGTCGCATCAGTCCAAAAATGTCTAATAAAGGGGGGGGGGGCATAAATAAGTCTCTTTACTGCATAAGTCAAATTTATTATGTGTCACCGCTGACACGTTACTTTTATTACGTGTCACCGCTTTTCCCCAGGAAATATGGGCCGGTGTTGTGCCAAAAATCGATTGGCTGCCAAATGGCGGCCGTGGGAGCGTGCACGGGAGGACTTTAACAAGAATTTAAAGAGATTAATACCTGAAAACAATTGTTTGTTTGACATTATAGCAAAGGTGTGTCTCAGTTTAACTTTTCCTTAAAGAATGCGCTTTAATGGTCAAAACAGCTTAATTTTACCTGAGCGCTGGTGTTCCTCCCTGCTCCGGCGGCAGAGTGGGGACGAAGGCTCCAGCCGTGAATGCTGGAACCTTCCTCCTCCTACACCTCGCTGCTTCCTGGGGTCTTGGAACATGTGCTTCGCTCTCCCCTTCCTCCCAGGTTATGCAGCAGAGGAAGGCTGAAGAGCTTGCAGCCGAAGCCATGACGGATAGATAGATGGATGGATTGATGGATGGATAGATGGGTGATGCACTGCCACAGAGGAAATGCGCCCAGCAGGTAGCATGGTAGAGAAAAAAACATATAAAAGCCTAGAGGGCCCTCTAGCGGTTGCAAATGGTAATGTTTACCAGTTCATGTCTGTAAATGAACATTTCAAGCATCAGTCAAAAATTGCGTTATGAATATGGATTAGGAAAATATTAGTTGCTTCGGTGTAGAAGTCACAGGACTTGCAAAATTATGCAAAAAGGTGTGACTTATAGGTCTGTTGCAATAAACAATAAATCAATTAATCGCCTGATCAATTAAAATTATCGACCTTATTTTCATTTATCGCTTTATTGCTTCTTCGTGTCTCTCTCTTTCCGAAGACAGTGGATAAGTCCAAAATCGTGTTTTTGGATCGTTAAATGCAGTTAAGCTGAGAAACTAAGTACGAGCTAAGCTAACAGACCGACCTCGGGAAAAACCTCTGTCTTGTCGAAGCTCCAAAATTCACTGTTGAAACCTGTGCCTTCGTGTAAAAAGTTTTTCTCTGCAAATGGAAGCTGAGAACTTGTTTACTGATTTTTTTAATTAAAAGCTTAGTGTGAAAAATGCTATGCTAAAGAGCTCAAATTGCACCGAGTGTCTGCCATTTTGAGAACCATGTCACGTCAAGAGGCCTCCCTCCCATTTTTCTTAGACACGCTGCTCGCTCCTTCACTATCCATCCTTCGATTCAATCTTAAACTGACATCTGGTGGTTGAAAATGGTACTACATGCAAAACAAATAAACATTTCTTTTTAAATTTGACAATAATTACTAATTATTGTCAAATTTCAAACAATATCATCTTTTATCGCAATTATTTCTGAGACGATTAATCGCCCAGCAAAATTAGTTATCGTGACAGGTCTAGTGACTTAAACGCCGGAAAATACGGTACTATATGATCATGAACTGTGTACATTTATCTATTTATACTGTAAATAAAAAAACAATAAAAAAAATAAAAATACTATATATACTGTATATTTTTAATAAATAGATAAATGTACAGTACTGTACAGTCACCAAGCACTTAGCCTATCCTAACACAGTTTTTAAAGATGAAGGAGTCAGTTGAATTGTCTCCCTCCTCCCTGCAGGCTCCATAGGGAGCTTGCTCCCTTTATGTGAAAGGGAGACAATTCAACTTATTCCTTCATCTTTAAAAACTGTGTTAGGATAGGCTAAGTGCTTGGTGACTGTCCAGTACTGTACATGTATTCATTTATAAAAAAAAAAAAAAATTTTTTTTTTTTTTTTTTTTTACTATGTGATCCTACTTACGAATTTTTGACATACGAGCTCCCCATAGGGACGGAACTCGCTCGTAAGTCGGGGACTACCTGTATGGTAATTCTATCAGACACAAAAATAGCCATAATGCAGTCCGTTCTTCAGATACTGAGCTACAATTTAGTAGCTGAGAGTCATACCCAATGCATACTCTGAGCACAAGATCTTTTTTTAAGCTTTGTTTTTAACTTTAGGAGTCAAACATATCTGCATATCTCCAGCTGCCTTGAATGCAAAAGTTTTAAACAAAGATGTTGGACATTGTTTTAGCACTTTGAATATGTGTTGGGGATTACTCTCAGCTACTACAACACCAAATTTCAGCACGATATCTGTAAAGTTAACTGAGTTATAGTCATTTTTGTGTTTGCTAAGTTTCATGAGCTGTGGCAGTGTGGCAGCCATCTTGAACTGTGTTGACTCTAAAAGTTGGTGAGTTGTAGAGGTGCATCCAGCGATCATTTTCTGAGTGTTTTGTTAAAATCCATGAACTGGTTCATGAGATATTTTGCTAACAGACAGACAAGCACACACATTATGAATAGCAGTCTACTGTTGCTGTTCATCAGTCTGATGTCAGGTTTTTGTTTTTTTTGCCCCTCGTTGTGTCTCCAGCACTCCACACTGTCGCGCAAGTTTGTGGAGGTGATGTCAGAATACAACGCCACCCAGTCGGACTACAGAGAGCGCTGCAAAGGACGCATTCAGAGGCAGCTGGAGATCAGTGAGTCGACAAGCACCTTTTATCATGAGATGTTTATCTGATGCAGAACAGGGAGGTGAGGTGTGAGGACTTGACCCTGAACTTGAGGAAAAACACGAGTACAAGTGGGGGGCGAGTAGTAAATGGGAGCAGGTGCAAAAGATTGACATATGAGTAACAAGGCAAAACAGAGGTGAAACGTGGAGAAAAAATAAAACCCGACTGTTAAGCAGAACAGGTAACAAAACACAGACAAGGAACAGAAAACTATCAGAAATCAGCTAAAACATAATGAAAAGCACTGATTTACAGAACTAAAAATCAGGAAAACTAATCAAAACTCCGCAAACCGTCACATGTCAAAAACACTCGGAATGGAAAAAGTCTTGATGTGTTAAACCTGCCATCGTGTTTTATTTTGAACTTGTCTGATGTACCGAAACTACTTAGCACAGCTCCTCTCTCATGCCACTCTAATGCCCCTTTTCCATTAGTACCGGTATGGCCCAACTGTACCCGACCTGGCCTGGTTTTGAGGCTTTTCTATTACCGTATTCGCCGTTGTATTGTACGCTCCGGTCTATAATACGCTTTGACCAATTACAGGGAGCCCGCGAGTTACGAACGAGTTCCGGACCTAAGGACCGTTCGCAGCTCGATTCTGCCGCAGCTCGGGGGTGAAAATAATGTCTTGTTCGTAGGTCCTGATTTCGTTCGTACGTCACGGAAATAACGCTAACGGAGCGCCGCACACAAATTTATCGGCATGAGACTGAACAAGCGGACATACTGGGCCATAAACATGCACAGAACTTTATTTACAAACACTTATCTAACACATTACACCACACATTCATCCATAAACACACACAGTAACTGTACAACATGTACAGTACAGTAGTGTGCAGTAATGTTAAACATTGCTATTCAGCACAGCACATTCAATACTGTAAAATTATTACAGAATAAAATAATTAATTAATACAGAATAAATAAAAATATAATTTCTTACTTTGAGATGGTCAAAGCCGACATCTTAGGTTGCCATGCGTTGATGTTGTCGGGCCGAGCAGCGCGGCGAACCGCGGCTGCTGCTCGAGGCCTGTGTTAGCTTCTGCTAGCTGCCTGTTAGCCAGGCCATGAGCTGGTGTTCGCGCGGCGGTCCGGCGCGATGACAGAGCGATCGGTGATCGATCCGCGGCTGCTGCTCCAGGCTGAGACGTCCACAGAGTTCACAGAGCGATTCCAGCTTAGTAATTTATCCATATGAGGCAATCCTGGAACAAACACAGTGCTCACAGCCAGCTGCCGGGACAACAGAACTACCTAAAATGACTGCCGGGGCATTTCCTGGAACGGCCGGAAGTTGCGCAATTATGACAAAAACTTATCATTTTTATTTAAAATATTATTTATAAAGCCTTTAAAACAACCACAGCTGCAACAAAGTGCTGTACACATGAAATTAATAACATTTAAACACACACAAAAAAAAAGATTATTTATTTATTTTTATTTTTATTTTTTAAATATTTTTATTAAATTATTAAGTATGATACGTTCGTAGGTCCATGTTGCCGTAGGTCGCGAGCGACGTAGGTCGGGGGTTACCTGTATTGGAAATAAACCAGAAATAACCGTACATAATACGCTTCGGTGTTTAATACGCATCTATTATGCGTCACCGCTACGCGACGCGTCGGCGCCTCATTTTTATTTATTTTTTTCTTTCGGCTTTTTTCCCTACGTTAGGGGTCGCCACAGCGAGCTAGTCGCACGAAGATTTGGCAGTTGTTTTTACGCCGGATGCCCTTCCTGACACAACCACAGACCACCGAGCAACCACAGCCCTCTGTGTGGAGCAGAGAGCTGCTATCTAGGGTTCCCGGGGGAGCAGATGGTGTGGGTTAAGGGCCTTGCTCAAGGGCCCAGAGTGGGGCAGATGAGGGTGGAGACAAGTATGACCGCTTCACTTATCCCACCCACCCGCTTCGGTGTTTAATACGCATCTATTATGCGTCACCGCTACGCGACGCGTCGGCGCCTCATTTGCCCTGCTTAAAATGGCGGCGACAGAAGCGAGCGAGTATGAAGAACTTCACAAGGAAACACGGTAAAAACTATTATTTCTTTGCGAGAAAAAATATATTTCTTAGCTGACTTTATAGCACACGGTCTCCTGAGCTTAACCAAATGTGAAATCAGCTGGTCTGAGCTGGATTTTAAAAAATAGTTCGCCGATTTGCATACAGGCAGTTCGGACGCTTTCTTTCTTTAAATTTAGCTAAGTAAACGCTTAAAAAAATATTTCTTAGCTGACTTTATAGCACACGGGTGTCATGAGCTTAACCAAATGTGAAATCAGCTGGATTTAAAAATCTGCAGTGTGTTTAATGAGTTACGGTATCTTGCAAACAAAAACAGCGAACCTCACAGCTAAATGCAGCTACATCCAGAGCAGGGGGCGGGCAGCGACAGAGTCAGTCCGACCAGAGGAGGCTTTTTTCGGACACATGAGCTAGAAACGGTCTGGAAGTGGCCCTCCTCTTCCTCTTCGCTCTCTGAGTCCTCTGCTGCTGCCCATAGCGCCCATAGCGGCCGAAACTGGTACTGCACCATTTTTGCCCAAAATGAAAAACGGCGAATCAGAACGAAAAATGTGTCTAAAAATATGGGAAAAAATCCATAGATAATACGCTTCGGTGTATAATACGCAGGACATTCAAATGAGCAAAAAAAACGTGTATTATACACCGACGAATACGGTAGTACCGGTACTTAGAACCTGTTACTATTTTCAGGACCCTCTGCTCTGTGGTTCTAACCCAAATGAGTAGGTACTAAAACGTGACATCAGAACACTGTCGGTCACTGATTGGTCGGGGGCGGAGTCGAGGGTGGAGTCACTGAAACTGTAAACTTTCCACAATCCGCCATTTTCTCTCCAGCCCGCCTAAATTCTCTAGTCTCAGGATTGGACATCTCAGGATCTACGATCCTGCCAGCAACGGGAAAGTGAGCAGGGTCTCAGGAGGCTATAGCAAAATAGCATTAGCTTACCTCCACACGTCGTTTAGCTCGCCTCCTGTCTTCTATTTTGTAACGCTCTAGGGCTTCCCACACTCTCCTGTACTTCTCCACAGTTCTTTGCTTCGCTTCCTGAAGCCGTTTCTGACTCTCTTGTCTTCGATGGCGTTCAAAAAGCCACAGACTGACAAGTAAGTTGAACAAAGCCACGATTCCCTCCATTTTGTTTGATGGTCGTCTTCTTCTAACACGTTCAGTGGTGGCTACTATAATAGCTTAATAGCACACTACCGCCACCATCTGGTAAGGCATGTTGGATTCTGGACCCCGCACACTGGATTCTGGACCCCGCCCACTGGATTTTGGACCCCGCCCACTGGAACCGGTACTGAAAGCATAATGGAAACACAACGTGTACCATACCAAGTAGAGTAGAGTAGGCCTGTACTGGTACTACAGGTACTAATGGAAAAGGGGCATAAGTTTAATGTGATTTGGCAGCTTTTAGCTGCAGGTCTCTGGTCCCTGGAACCAGCCACCAACTCTTCCTCGCATTCACCCAGCTGCCCCGAACAACCACCACAACAGTATCACCTGACATAAGGGGCACAAACACCTTGACTCATTTTGAGGTGACGGATCCAGTTTCCTCTGAGCTTCTGGTAGTTCAGAGTGGAGTCAAGCAGTTTGTGTGAGCCCCACCCTGTATTATTGAAGCACACAGGTCTAAATAACAACAGCACACTCCGAGGTTAATAAGGACTAACACAAGCACACGGTTAAATGCCTGACTCACTTTTTCCCCTTAAGTCAAAGTCAAAAAGTCAAAGTCAACTTTATTGTCAGAACTGCAATATGTACAGGACATACACAGGATTGAAATTGCGTTTCTCTCAGTCCCTCGGTGCAACAGTAACCATTTAAACACTAAAACACTGAAACATTTAATAAACATAAGCATAAAATAGTAAAAGTGTAACACTGTCCTGAGTTTTTGCATAGTAGTATAAAAGTATGAAAATTTACACCAACACTAAAACACTAAACATTTAATGAACATAAGCATAAAATGAAATAATAAAAGTGTAATACTGTCCTGAGTTTTTGCATAGTAGTATAAAAAGTATATCTATAAAATAAACTGAAGGTTCTAGCATTGACATTTGCAAAGAGTGGCAAAGCAGCATATGAGTTAATGTACACAGTATATGTATGAGGTAGTTGATGTTGGTATAGAGGCAAAGTGGCATATGCAGTAAGGCACATTGGGCATCCTTAAATAAGGCTAGTCAGAGAATACTGTATATGTATCAGCAGTAGTGTAGATATAAAAGTAGTGTAAATGTAAACAGTAGTAATAAATGTAAACAGTATTAATAAATGTAAACAGTGAATGTAAACAGTAGTATGACTATAGGCAGTAATGTAATACAAACATTAGTGCAAATATGAGAAGTAGTGCAAACTGAATGAGCACATGACCGAGAGTTTAGTGAATAACCCGTTTGATGACACAGAGTCCAGTGTTAAAATCTTTGTGTTGTGTGGTAATGTGTGAGAAAGTTTTTTGTGTTAAGGCAGTTCAAATGGGAGGGGAGGCAGAGCAGGCAGAGTGTTTAGCATCCTGACTGCCTGATGAACAGAGCTGTCTCTCAGTCTGCTGGTTCGAGCCTGGAGACTCCTCAGTCTCCTCCCTGATGGCAGCAGTCTGAAGCAGCTGTGTAGTGGGTGTGTGGGATCACCTGCCATGCAGTGGGCTTTCCGAGTGAGGCGTTTGCTGTGTAAGTCCTGCAGTGAGGGGAAGGAGGTGCCGACGATCTTCTCAGCTGCTCTCACGATGCGCTGGAGGCTCTTGCAGCAGGATGCAGTACATGCACCAAACCACACCGTGATGCAGCTGGTCCGGACACTTTCTATGGCTCCCCTGTAGAAGGTGCACATGATGGGGGTTGAAGCTCCCACGATGCATTTGGCTTTGATTTGTCTGCTGGTGGAATCACAGGAGGCCTTTGCTGAGATCTCCTGTCGCCAAGGAAGGGATTTGACGCACAGAGTTGAGGAAAAACCACACAAGCATTAGGGTTAAACAGAGAAGTCAGAGTACTTTTGGGTGTTTGATGGAAAAAGGTTGACAGGCTTCAGTTTTTTTGCTCTCTCTCTCTATGAGTACAGCTTTGGTAAATGCATTTGTCTAACGCAGTTTAGTCCCTTTTGGTTTGCGTGACATGAGTGCTATGTCCCTGTTGTTCCAACACCTTTGACTCGTTTGAGAGTGAATCGATGAAAGTGTCACACACAGAGGGAAACATTTACTGGGTTCTCAGACTGAGTATTGATTCTGCTGCTGCTTCTCCTTTGTCCTGCTCACCGCCACACACACCTGCTGGATACAGACATGAAAAGGACAAAACATAAAGGATATGCTGACATACATGGTGTTCAGGCTGTTTTTAATTTTAATCCCAACCTGTTTGGTGAGTTGTGCTTATAAGTGATTTGACATATTTTAATTATTTGCCAAAAGTAAAATATTACGATTTAAAATTAAACCCATTATTATTTAGGCACACATCTCATTGGGATTTATAGTATTTTCTAACTAAAATCTGTTGATGTTTAATACTTTTTAAACGGTCTTGGTCAAAGTCTGATAAGCTACAGTTTAAGAACACAGTCCAGGACCACAATCCTGCAGGTTTTACTTGTTTTCCTGCTCCAACACATCTAGTTCCATGGTTGAATTACATTCATGTTCTGCACAAGCCTTGTATTCATCCACTGATTCAAATCAGTCATGTTGGAGCAGATAAACATCTAGCATACAAGATGGTGGCCCTTGGAGACCACTGCTACAGAGAAAACAAAATAAAAATGGAGCTTAACAGGGGGAGTGGTGGCGCAGAGGTGGGGAGTGGTGGCGCAGAGGTTAAGAAGGTGCGCTTGTGATCGGTAGGTCGCCGGTTCAAGCCTCGGTACCGACAACATCAAAAGATGTGGGTGGGATAAGTGAAGCGGTCACACTTATCTCCACTCTCATCTGCCCCACTCTGGGCCCTTGAGCAAGGCCCTTAACCCCCACCATCTGCTCCCCCGGGAACCCTAGATATCAGCTCTCTGCTCCACACAGAGGGCTGTGGTTGCTCGGTGGTCTGTGGTTGTGTCAGGAAGGGCATCCGGCGTAAAAATTGCCAAATCTTCGTGCGACCAGTTCGCTGTGGCGACCCCTAACGCAGGGAAAAAGCCAAAAGAAGAAAAAAAAAAAAAAAAAAAACAGGTATGGGGATGGTCATAAGAAGAGAAGAAGAGGGAGGAAAGTTTCAGGGAATTCTGGGAGAAAATTGGAGTAAAACCTACAAATGCAAGCTCTGCACAGAGAAAAAAAATGGGAAAATGTGCCACAAATTAACAAGCAAAGGAGACATCTGTGATTAAATCATTTAGGTCACCACCGTCTGTTCCCACCATTAAGTGTTTCACTGTCAGCAGAAGGTTTGTTCAAAGATTCATCGACAAAAAAATACAAGCAAGGCAAACCAGGGAAAACAGAAAAAACAAAGACTCAGAAATAAAAGTACGGTATTTTAGCTCGTATGTGCATGTAATGACGGGAAGACAGAAAGCTGCTTAGGAATAAATCTAAAGTTATTCTGTGAAAATTGCATGTACCGGTAGTTTAAAAGTGTGAATGTTTACAACACTGTACTTTTATGTCAAAGTTTTGATTTAATCCCATTTAAGCAATTAAATTCATTCAAAGACCCAAAATTCAATTCATTTCAATTCACTTTGACAAAATGAAACTCATCCAGTGAAACAACATCTATTGAAGTTAAATCCAGCACATGTCTGTGAAGGTGACTGGTTAAATACATTTAATAGACTGAGGTTTATTTTTAGTTTTTGTGTGTGAATTTCTAAGGTACATCACTGCAGGTTTTAAGCCAATATCTCCAATCAGTCATTGAACTGCCTTAACACAAAAAACTTTCTCACACATTACCACACAACACAAAGATTTTAACACTAGACTCTGTGTCATCAAACGGGTTATTCACTAAACTCTCGGTCATGTGCTCATTCAGTTTGCACTACTTCTCATATTTGCACTAATGTTTGTATTACATTACTGCCTATAGTCATACTACTGTTTACATTCACTGTTTACATTTATTAATACTGTTTACATTTATTACTACTGTTTACATTTATTACTACTGTTTACATTTACACTACTTTTATATCTACACTACTGCTGATACATATACAGTATTCTCTGACTAGCCTTATTTAAGGATGCCCAATGTGCCTTACTGCATATGCCACTTTGCCTCTATACCAACATCAACTACCTCATACATATACTGTGTACATTAACTCATATGCTGCTTTGCCACTCTTTGCAAATGTCAATGCTAGAACCTTCAGTTTATTTTATAGATATACTTTTTATACTACTATGCAAAAACTCAGGACAGTATTACACTTTTATTATTTCATTTTATGCTTATGTTCATTAAATGTTTAGTGTTTTAGTGTTGGTGTAAATTTTCATACTTTTATACTACTATGCAAAAACTCAGGACAGTGTTACACTTTTACTATTTTATGCTTATGTTTATTAAATGTTTCAGTGTTTTAGTGTTTAAATGGTTACTGTTGCACCGAGGGACTGAGAGAAACGCAATTTCAATCCTGTGTATGTCCTGTACATATTGCAGTTCTGACAATAAAGTTGACTTTGACTTTGACTAAAGAAACAACTTCTGGCACCTTCTGCCTCGCCTAGTTGTCTCCCCCCATGATGATATCAGTGAGCAACCGCAGGATTAATCAACAAGCAGATTTATTAACAAGGGAATATTAAAAATGACATGAAACAGCAACTTGTAAAAGTTAGTTTCGCTCTTTTTTCCTCTCTCTCTCTCTCTCTCTCTCTCTCTCTCTCTCTCTGAGCAGCGGAGGAGCTGTGTGTGCGCGCGCTGGAGGGAGACATCAGCTGTAGATTTATTACTGAGGAAATATTAAAAATGACACGAAACACAACTTGTAAACGTCTGACGTCTGTCCCACAACAAATACGTCGCGGTCCAGTTCAGCTCAGCTGTGTTCTGCTCCACGCCTCTTTTGGATCCACGCTGCGGGTTCACTTATGAAAACGTTTATGTGAGCGGGACTTGCCCGCCTTCAACTGTGGTCTTATGAATGACCCAGGGAGGATTAAAGCCGGACTGGTCTGTGCGGCAATTGCGCGGATTTGACTTATGAAAGGGGTGAGAGAGAGAGAGAGAGAGAGAGAGAAGAGAGAGAAGAGAGAGAGAGAGAGAGAGAAGAGAGAAGAGAGAAGAGAGAAGAGAGAAGAGAGAGAGAGAGAAGAGAGAAGAGAGAAGAGAGAGAGAGAGAGAGAGAGAGAGTATGGCGTCCGAATCATGCCGGACGCCATAGGCAAGCACGAGAGCGAGCGAGGGAGTAAGCGTGAGAGTGAATGGGAGAGAGTGAGTGAGAGAGGTAGCAAGTGAGAGCGAGAGAATGAAAGAGTGAGAGCGTATGCCATAAGAGAGGGAGTGAGCGAGAAAGTGAGAGTGAGGGAGAGAGTGAGTGAGACAGTGAGAGAGAAAGAGTGAGGGTGCGAGAGAGAGAGCATGAGAGCGAGAGAATGAAAGAGTGAGAGCGTATGCCATAAGAGAGGGAGTGAGTGAGAGTGAGGGAGAGAGTGAGTGAGAGAGCGAGAGAGAAAGAGTGAGAGTGCGAGAGAGAGAGAGAGCATGAGTGTGAGAGTGAGAGAGAGAGTGTGAGTGTAGGAGTGTAAACTGACCACCCCATTGCTATGCTTTCTAGATTTTACATTTATTTTTTATTCAACCTTTACTCAGTCACAAGGACTCATTTTCAAGAGAGACCTGTTTGGGAGCAGATGGTGGGGGTTAAGGGCCTTGCTCAAGGGCCCAGATTGGGGCAAATGAGGGCGGAGTTAGGTGTGGATGTTTCACCTTTTCCACACACATTTTGATGTTGTCGGTCTGGTGAGTTGAACTGGCGATCTTCTGATCACAGACCCATCTTCTGTAACCTCTGCGCCACCACTCCCCTTTTAGCTTCAATTTGGCAAAAGTTTAGCTTTTAGTCAAAGTCAAAGTCAAAAGTTAAAGTCAACTTTATTGTCAGAACTGCAATATGTACAGGACATACACAGGACCGAAATTGCGTTTCTCTCAGTCCCTCGGTGCAACAGTAACCATCTAAACACTAAACACTAAAACATTTAATACACATAAGCATAAAATAGTAAAAAAGTGTAACACTGTCCTGAGTTTTTTCATAATAGTATAAAAGTATGAAAATTTACACCAACACTGAAACACCAAACACCCCTAAAACACCAAACACCCAATGAACATAAGCATAAAATGAAATAATAAAAGTGTAATACTGTCCTGAGTTTTTGCATAGTAGTATGAAAAGTATAAAAACGTAAATCTATAAAATAAACTGAAGTTTCTAGCGTTGACATTTGCAAAGAGTGGCACAGCAGCATATAAGTTAATGTACACAGTATATGTATGAGGTAGTTGATGTTGGTATAGAGGCAAAGTGGCATATGCAGTGAGGCACATAAGGCACATTTGGCATCCTTAGATAAGGCTAGTCAGAGAATGCTGTATATGTATCTGCAGTAGTGTAGATAAAAGTAGTGTAAATGTAAACAGTAGTAATAAATGTAAAGCAGTAGTAATAAATGTAAACAGTATTAATAAATGTAAACAGTGAATGTAAACAGTAGTATGACTATAGGCAGTAATGTAATACAAACATTAGTGCAAATATGAGAAGTAGTGCAAACTGAATGAACACATGACCGAGAGTTTAGTGAATAACCCGTTTGATGACACAGAGTCCAGTGTTAAAAACTTTGTGTTGAGTGGTAATGTGTGAGAAAGTTTTTTGTGTTAAGGCAGTTCAAATGGGAGGGGAGGCAGAGCAGGCAGAGTGTTTAGCATTCTGACTGCCTGATGAACAGAGCTGTCTCTCAGTCTGCTGGTACGAGCCTGGAGACTCCTCAGTCTCCTCCCTGATGGCAGCAGTCTAAAGCGGCTGTGTAGTGGGTGTGTGGGATCACCTGCCATGCGGTGGGCTTTCCGAGTGAGGCGTTTGCTGTGTAAGTCCTGCAGTGAGGGCAAGGAGGTGCCGACGATCTTCTCAGCTGCTTTCACGATGCGCTGGAGGCTCTTGCGGCAGGATGCAGTGCATGCACCAAACCACACAGTGATGCAGCTGGTCAGGACACTTTCTATGGCACCTCTGTAGAAGGTGCACATGATGGAGGTTGAAGCTCCAGCCCTTTTCAGCTTGCGGAGAAAGTAGAGGCGCTGGTGAGCCTTCTTCGCCAGTGCTGCAGTGTTCCTGCTCCAGGACAGGTCCTTTGAGACGTGCACTCCCAGGAACTTGGTGCTGTCCACTCTCTCCACTGCGGTGCTGTTGATGGTCAGAGGGGCATGTTGTGCATCCCTCTTCCTGAAGTCCACGACAATCTCCTTTGTCTTCTCCACGTTGAGAGTGAGATTGTTGTGTCCGCACCACAAGGCCAAGCGGCTCACCTCGTTCCTGTAGTCCGTCTCATCGTTGTTGCTGATGAGACCTACCACTGTTGTGTCGTCCGCAAACTTGATGAAGTGGTTGGAGCTGTACGATGGTGTGCAGTCGTGTGTTAGCAGGGTGAATAGAAGGGGGCTCAGCACACATCCTTGTGGATTCCTTTAGCTACCATGTTTCAGTTTTTACCTATTTAGCTATGATTGAGCTAATTTTAGCATTTAGTTATAGTTTTGCTGATTTTACGTTTTGGCTATGATTGTGCTATATTTATTCATTCATTCATTCATTCAACCTTTATTTATACAGGCTAGCCTCGTTGAGCCACGGGGACTCATTTACAAGAGGGACCTGTCTCACTCACACCCAGGGTCAATTTAGAGTTACCAATCAGCCTAACATGCATGTTTTTGGACTGTGGGAGGAAACCGGAGCACCCGGAGAAAACCCACGCATGCACGGAGAGAACATGCAAACTCCACCCAGAAAGGCCCCCGGACCGGGATTTGAACCGGGGACCTGCTCGCTGAGAGGCAGCAGCTCTACCAGTTGTGCCACCGTGCTGCCGTAATTTAGATTTTGGGTACGATTTTAGCCAATTTTATCATTTGATTATGTTCTCGTTCTACTAATTACCGTATTTTCCGGACTATAAGTCGCACCTTTTTGCCTAATTTGCATGCCATGCGACTTATACAGGGGTGAGACTTGTTTATGGATTTTTCCCCATATTTTTAGACCAATTATTGGCTCAGATATGACCATTTTTCCATTTTGGCAAAAATGGTGCAGTACCACTTTCGGCCGCTAGGGGTGCAGTACCACCTTTGTCCGCTAAGGTACACCAACCGTTCCCACCTCATGTGTTCGACGAGAGCCTCCTCTGGTCGGATTCACTCTGTTGCAGCCCGGCCTCCTGCTCTGGAGGTATGAACTAGCTACTTCGCTGTTAGCTCAGTGTTTGTTAGCAAAATAGGTCAAGAACCACAGGACAGATTTTGATCAAACTTACAGAACGTAATCACTAGATGGATATTTACAACTGATTAGCTTTATGAGATGTTTGAGATAAAATTCGATGTTTTATAGACGTAAATGTGTCGCGGTTAGCTTCGTTGATTTTTCCTTGTACGTTTGAGCAAATAGCTCATAAACCACACAGCAGATTTTTTTTTCAAACTTACAGAAAGTAATCACTAGATGTACATTTACAAACTGTTAGCTGTTGGAGTTATTTGAGATAAAATTCTATGTTTTATAGACGTAAATGTGTCGCGGTTAGCTTAGTTGTTTTTCCTTGTACTTTTTCAAAGCGAAAAAATTTAAATCCAGCAGATTTGACCATTACGTGAATTTATTAAGGAACAGTTAAGCTAAGACACATGTTTGCTATAATTTTCAGCAGACAAATAATTGTTTTTACCGTGTTAATCTTGTGAAAAGTCCTTCCGTGCATGCTTCTGTGGTCGTCATTTTCAGCAGGGTAAATGACGCGCTGACGCATCGTGTAGCGGTGACGCATAATAGATGCGACTTATATAAAGGTGCGACCTGTTTATGGATTTTTCCAATTTATTGACAATAATTGGACAAAGCGACTTATATAAAGGGACCGAGATGGTGTAGAGGCAGGGCAGCCGGCTCAGGACCAGAAGGTCTCGGGTTCGATCCCCGGTCACGGCATACCTCGTTGTGTCCCTGGGCAAGACACTTAACCCCGAGTTGCTCCCGGTAGGACAGGCAGCGCCTTGCAAGGCAGTCTACCGCTACCGGTGTATGAATGTGTGTATGAATGGGTGGATGGTTGGTACTGTGAAGCGCTTTGGGGCCCTTCAAAGGGGGCTGGAAAGCGCTATACTGTATAAATAAGCTCCATTTACCATTTTACCATTCACCATATAAAGGTGCGACCTATAGTTCAGAAAATACTGCTAATTTAACTTTTAGGTACATTTTTGCTAGTAGTGTACTTTTTGCTGCTATTTAGTAAAATGTATCAAACATTTCTTAAAAGTAAAGTTTCCTCAAATGATTTGGGTGGCACAAAATAAATCAATGGTGGTCTAGGCCACCATTGGCCACCCCCTGGCTCCTCCATTGCACCTGGGGGTGAATAAAGTTGCACCATCTTGGACGAGCAAAACATGTCCTGTTTTTATACACAATACATCTCCATGAGAATACCTTACACCAAAAACATTTAGGTTTATTTGCATTCCCTGTTCAATTCCAGTCCAGAAAAACACTCATCACGCTTCAAATCCCTCAGCGACGGTGACATCGGCTTACTGCTTGTTTAACTGAGAATCGGCGCGCACGTCCAACAGTCGAGATTTAAAGGCTGCGAATCATCGAGCTGGTACCTCTGATGTTTGAACGTTGTTTTACGTCTCAGCAGACTTTCTTCTGTCTGCATGTGGCGTGCTCCGATGTCACGTGCTCAAACTAGACTTCCTGTTCAACATAACGGGCTGATTTTGTGTTCAAACATGTGAAACACGAGATAGAGAAAGGCAACAAGCAGAAGCGTGAAAAACGTCAGCATCCACAACGTTTGTGCAGCCGTTTCACTTTCCTCTTCAGCGATTTAACTTTGCTTGTTTCACGTAAAGCTGGAAATTAAATAACACTCTTACTGATAGCGAGATGATATTAAATATTTAATGGCTTATAAACAGTATGAGCGTAGTGAGACTTCTCGGCTTCATATTGGGCTTTTTAGGGTTTGAGTCTCCATGGTAACAAATAAGAGCCTCCTTCCGAGCCTCAGAGCCTGCCTTGGCTTAAAAACACAGGGTGTGTGTGTTTGAAGGAAGTGAGATAAATGGAGTGGGACAGCACCAGAATGTCATAGTGTGTGCGTGCGTGTGTGTGTGTCGCCTTCATTTTTTCATTTGTGAAAATGCAAAACGTCTTTAGTGAACTCGAACAGAATCTTGGGCGTGTTAATAAAACGTTTTACCGTCTAATCCCCATTAAATGAAATTATTTGGTTTGTTGAGGATTAGGATTTTGTATCATTTATTAAATGTTTTATAAGTTATTAAAAAACACTTATCTGCTGATAAATGTTACTCAGCGGCTTCATCAGTATTCTCCTCGTGAAAGCAATCATTGGGTCTCTCTCTCACAAACACACACTCTGTGACACTGTGATGAGATCATGAATGAAGGCTGCAGCTGTTGGGAGACCTTCAGCGAGGGCATAGAGCTGTATTTGAGAAGTAGACATCCATCTCATCCACCAGGAATTAGACTGATTCCACCCTCGTGCTTGTCTGATAAATATCGGGGTAAAAGGATGAACCTGTCTCCATCTAAATCAGCTCACCTGCACCTCTGAATCTGTGATTGCAGGACACTTTGCTGAGACACAGTGGACAGCTGCTCAGCTCTGACTTGCTGTTTGCTGACAGATTCTATTCTCTGGTTCTCGGCTAATCTGTTTTTTTTTTTTCTTAAAATAAAAACTATGACTTTTCTTTCAGCGCTAGAGTGAGATACTATTGGAGTATAAATACACTTACAGTTGTAATTTTAGTTGTTTCCCATCATGAAATAAGAAATCCATTGTGTGAGAGGTGTGGCTTTGGATGAACCTGTTTAATCCGATCAGCTACTTTTTAATTTCTCCTTTATTGTTTGGAGGAATTGATTTTCTCTGGTGGCAGCACGGTGGCGCGGTCGGTAGAGCTGACACCTCTCAGCGAGCAGGTGGCCCCGGTTCCAATCCCGGTCCGGGAGCCTTTCTGGGTAGAGTTTACCCGGAGAGAACTCTTGCATGCACAGAGAGAACATGTTCTCTCTGTGCATGCAAGAGTTCTCTCCGAGTACTCCAGTTTCCTCCCACAGACTAAAAACATGCATGCTAGTCTGATTGGTAACTCTAAATTGTCTCTAGGTGTGAGTGAGAGAGTGAATGGTTGTTTGCCATTTCAGTGTTTTTCAAGTTTTTCTTGTTTTTTTCTTTGAAATAAAGTGTGTTTCTAAAGTATGAGTCCATAATATATTGTTTTGATCATAAGAGCTATTAGGGTGTAATCAGAGGTGCAATTTAAAAAATATATATTTAAAGTTTACTTCATAAACTACGTTGCTATCATTGGATGTGTTATATCATAGCTCCTACTCTCCATCATCCATCTGTTTGTGGAAAATTTCTTGTCCAACCTCTATATCAGCTACCCTTTAACATCCAACCATCCATCCATCCATCCATCAAGGGAATTTAGGTAAAGGTTTGTGGATGTTTATCACTGCTAATGTTGAAGCAGGTGTGTGAGGAGCAGAGAGCTCTTTTTCTCTCTCAGAGAAGTGCCTGCAGGCACTTGACGCACTTGACGCCTCAGAGTCTAAGAGGCGAGGTCATCGTGCTGATGGGCATCATAAAAACACTTCCTGCACACTGTCCAGTTGCAGATTCTCATGACAAGGCTCTAAGCATGTAACGTTGAACATCTGTAAAAGCCTGTTTCATGACCGTCTGCCCTCGCAGGTAAACTAGGTTAAAAAAATCTTCTCTCGTCTTCATGTGTGACTCTTTTTAAAGTAAGTAGATAATGAAAGGATACTTTGTATCCAACACCATCCATCCATTCGTTATCTTTACACGCTTCTTCCTTTCTGGGTCACGGTGCCCATGTCCAGCAGTGTGCATGCAAGAGGTGGGGGACACCCTGGACAGGTCTCCAGTCCATCACAGGGACACATAAAGACAAACAACCATTCACTCTCTCTCTCACGCCTAGAGACAATTTAGAGTTACTAATCAGTCTAACATGCATGTTTTTAGTTTGTGAAAGGAAACTGGAGTACCCGGAGAAAACCCACGCATGCATGGAAAGAACATGCAAACTCCACCCAGAACGACCCCCAGCCGGGATTTGATCCAGCGACCTTCTCGCTGTTCTGCAACAGCTCTGCCAACTGCGCCACCCATCCTTTAACCTAGAAATGTCAAACTGCGCAGCTGTACACCTCGTGGGTCAAAGATGATCCCTGTAGATTTACAGCTCACAGGAACTCCCCTTTCTTAAAACCTCGTCTCTGCTCCGACTAGACGAGACATGTCAAACCCTCTGTACCCTTGATTGTCCCCATCTGTCCATCCGTAAGACGAGACTATGTGATTTGTCCTCGGTGTAACTCCACGTGTTTGAAGAGTAACTCACCTCACCGTCAGAATATAGCTCCGCCCCATACCAGATTCAAAAACTGCCTCAAAATGGGTGTGTCGAGAGACAAGGAGGGGAGGAGTTGGGGGGTTATGCTGCGTTCACGCCCCCTCTAGCAACAAACTAAAACAAACTAAAACTCTAGCAAACAACTTACAGCAAGCAACAACAAATAATAATTATGTAGATGTATTTATCTATTCTCACCCGATCTATCCAAAACAAAAGGCCTAAAAAATAATGAAAATAATACCACAAGGTCTTCCATGAACGGGGATAGAACCTGGGTCTCTTGGGTCCCAAACCTGCACCTCCACCACTGCCCCAACTTGGCATACATGCATCACACGTCCATCGCACAATAAGAAAACAAATACAGTACAACCAAATAGTTTCGATGAAGTGAAAAGTATTCTTAAAATAAATAAGTTAAAATATACAAATAACTAGTGCCATTCCAAAAACTATAATATGCGTTGTTGCAGTACTTTTCCGGAGTGCAATGTATCACTTCCATATAAGGTATGAACTGCAGCAAGGACCTTCTCATCTCTGCAGGGGATTGGCTCTGCTTGAACCTCTTTCTTGATGACAGAGTGAGAAAACACGTCACAGTGAGAATCCTAGACCAATAAGAAAATGAAGGTGCAATTCCTCTGTTCAACCCATAGGATTACCGTAAACACGTTTTTAGACCAAATATTGCCAATTTAAACTAATACGCACAAATATATGAAGATTAACACAGACATATTGCTATACAACATTTTAGACACATTCTAGGGAGTTTATCAGCTAAATTTTTTTTATTTTGAGGTGAGTTACACTTTAAAGCTGCTATCTGCAGTTTCTGTATGACCAAAACACTTAGAAAAATTTTGAACAGGGAAAGCATTCTGCTCCCTCCCCCTCAGAGCCATATATGGCTGCTCCCCCGTGGTCTGCTGAACTTGAGATCAGCTCCGCCTCCGCTGTCAGCTCCTGTCGGAGCCGCTGCATATTCTGTGTTTATATGTTAATAAAACGTTCTAAAAAAATAAAATAAAACCATGGAGCGCTGGTCCAGCACTCCAGAAAATGTGCAGGGACTGGAGCAGCCACGTAAAACCTGAGTTTAATTCACTCGTGACAACCTCAGTCATTTCCTCATTTAATGCACTCAGCGGAGGGAGAGGAGAGGAGGAGTGAGCGATCACTTGACTTTTGGCAAAAAAACAAAAGAATAGTCCAGATAAGGGATGAAGAAGGGGAATTTAATACATTTGTGTCACATATAAAACAGTCCTGCATCGCTTTGCAATTATTTCAACGAGAACCTGCGCAGCCGCTCCGGGCTCGCAGGCGGGGGCGTGGGTTGGGGGGGGGCTGGGTTAGGAGCGTGAGAAGTTAGAAGCTCTGTTTTTATTGGCTGGTTAACCGCGGGGCGCTTTGGTTTTTATAAATGCTTTTATTACCACCGGGAGACGCCAGAGGACTATAGTTTTTTTCAGAGATTACCAGTCAAACATCTATCTATCATAAAATAGTGGCAGAGTGAAGAAATATGTCTAAAAAATAAGTTACATACTGATCCTTTAAGACAGACAGAAATACTTTGACTCCGCTTTAGATTTACTTACACCAAAGAACTCGTGAGGAGTTCTCGTGAAGTCTTCTACTCTGATCATGAAATGGTTTTGCATTAATCTGACGGAGTACTATGTACCGTTGACCGTCCTCTTGTAATACTAGGTCTTAACAAAATACAACAGTTTTATTCGAGGGATCACAAAGATCAGAGACCAGAGGCTGATTTGTTTTTATTCCTAAAACCAGTCGAACTTGTCATACACTATATGTATAACTTACCTCATCACACACAGTTTCAGTGCAACACTCCTGTATGAACTGGATAACGTGCACGGAGACGAGCTGATGGGGACCTGCAGTAATGGAGCCCAGGAGAGGTGGCTCTGCAGGCCAACTCAGCACCTGATGTCAGCAGGTGTGGGCGTGTGTGTGTGTGGGGGGCAACGGTTGTGAAGTAGGACAGGTCTGCTGGGGAAAATAAAAATGGATGAAGAGGAGAAGCAGCAGGAAGTGAAGCTGTCATATACTGTACAGGATCAGTAGAAAAACTGGATATAAACTTTGTTGGAAGAAGAGTCAGTTGGGCAAAAGGTTAAGGTACCAACTGCTGTAAAACATTACATCCTGAGCCTTGTTTTTATTTCTCCTCTCTTTCCTGGAAGAGGAAGTGTCAAAAGATGACCTGAAAATAAGACTGAGCTGATGTACGTTTTACTTCCATGTGCTGCAGGACATGAAGACAAGAATATGCGCTAAAATAAAGTCACAGTGACTGTGAGATTATATTAATTAAAATATTAAATGCGCATTTGCTAAGAAAACTGATTTATTGTGAACACCTATTCACAGAAACACAACACAAATCTAAAAGTTCCCACTTCATTTGGAAACTTGAACTCAGCCTTTTAACTTGACACTGATTGGACAGTGAAACAATCGCAAAGCAAACTGTCCAATCAGAAGGTAGAAAGGGTGACTTACCTCTGCTGCAAGTCGTTAAAATCAAGTAGAGTTTAAAAGTTAAGCTACGCTAATTTAGGACATTCAGGAGGTTAAATTGTTAGTTTTCATTTCCAGAGTTTCATAAAGTGTGACCCACTGACTTGAATGATCAGAATCCCCTCACAGTTTACTTTATTCAGTTTAATCACTTTAATCAGGTTATTTTCAGTTTTCATGCTTAAATGTAACGTGATCGTTAGGAGCTAATTAATTGCAAATAAGCTTGAAGGAATGCACATTTTCTTTTAATTGGCCTCTAAGGGTCAAAAAGGAGACAAAGTCAGAGCGTTTTATTACAAGATTTTATAAAAACACAGCTTCACTCCAACTTTACAGCTTAAACCTGAAAACAAAGGATGATTCAGACGAGATAAATGTATTTAAATGCATATTTAAAGCTGCTGTATGGAGCTTTTCTAAAAATATATTTTTAACATATTTCTTCACTCTATCACTATTTCCTGACATACTGATGTTAGACAGGTAATCTCTGAAAAAAACTATAGTCCTCTGGCTTCTCCCGGTGGTACTACAAGCATTTCTAAAAACCCACAGTGACCCGCCGTTAACCAGCCAATAAAAACAGAGTTTTTAACCAGCCAATAAAAACAGAGTTTGGTTCATGAACGAGCTTCTCACGCCCATCCCCCGCCTGGCCCAACCCCGCCTGGCCAGTCACGAGACAGGCCATGCTGTGGAGGAGGAGCTAAGGAGGGTGAGTTGCAGGTCAGCCGAGAGCAAGGGGGAGGGACCAGAAAGGTGTCTCTGTTCAAATTTTTTCTAAGTCCAGCGTTTTCCAGAAACTGCATACTGCAGCTTTAAAGAACAAGTGTTGATTAAAGAACCGTACAGGTATAAAACTAAACATGTCTCAATGAATAAAGCAACATAATAAATCAACAGACGGGCTGATACCAAAATAATTACTTTTAAAATAAAAAATATTAAAATATGAAAAACAAAATAATTTGAGAAAAGGCTGAACCTCAGCTAACTTTTTTGTTCCAAATATTTAACTTGGTTAACTTCTTTGTATTTTTCTGCACTTCAACGCTGCATGCTTAAGACTTTGACTTTTACCAAAGAATGACAGTGAAGGTAAAAGAAGTAGAACAGAAGCTTAAGTTAGCAAAACAGTAGCTAAAAGCGAAAATGAGTACAGTTGTAACCAAAAGCTAACAAATAGCTTCACAGTTGTTACGACAAAATTGCAAAATAGTAGCTAAAAGCTACAATTTACAAAGCCGTAGCTGGACTAGATAAAATGTGCTATTAATGAAACTTTATCGAAAAGCTAAATTTAGGAAAATTGTTGTGTGGGAGTGGTGGCGTAGAGGTTAAGAAGGTATTAAGAAGGTGAGCTTGTGCTCGGAAGGTCGCCGGTTCAAGCCCCGGTACAGACAACATCAAAAATGTGGGTGGGATAAGTGAAGCAGTCACACCTGTCTCCACCTTCATCTGCCCCACTCTGTGCCCTTGAGCAAGGCCCTTAACCCACACCATCTGCTCCCCCGGGAACCCTAGATA
This sequence comes from Garcialebias charrua, assembly GCA_038048925.1. Lineage (NCBI taxonomy): Eukaryota > Metazoa > Chordata > Actinopteri > Cyprinodontiformes > Rivulidae > Garcialebias > Garcialebias charrua. The sequence goes on along the minus strand of JBBPBX010019894.1, from coordinate 6,899 downwards.
TCAGCTCTCTGCTCCACACAGAGGGTTGTGGTTGCTCGGTGGTCTGTGGTTGTGTCAGGAAGGGCATCCGGCGTAAAAAAAACAATTGCCAAATCATCGTGCGACTTGTTCGCTGTGGTGACCCCTGTCGAAGGGAGAAGCCGAAAGAACAACAAGAAGAAGAAGTTGCTAAAACTAAACTGAGTTAGACAGTAGTGAAAAGTTGAAATTAGCTACAGTATATAATTGCTGTACAAAATTAAATTAGCAAAACAGTAGCCCAAAGCAAAATGTTTGAAAACTCTTAGTTAACCATGAAACCATAGCTAGACTTTAGCTAAAAGCTAGCAACAGTAAAACAATAGTGAAAAGCAAAAATTAGCATGACTCTTTTTAAACATTAAAATGAGCAATAACAGTAGCTAAATTTTAAAGATAAAATAGCTAAAATATAAATTAGCAAGTCTGTAGCTAAAAAAAATTATTAGAAAAATAGAAGCTAAAAGTAAAAGATGGGGCTAATTGTAGCAAAAATTTAAATTACTGTATAACAAAAACATAGCTAGATTGTAGCTCAAAGCTAATATGATTAAAACAACAGCAAAGAGTTAATATTAGCAAAATCATAGTGAAAAGCTAAAATTGTTTTTTTTTGTTGTTTATTTATGTATTCATTTCATTTCCATTAAAACAATACAAATTTCAAGAGAAAAAAAATATAAAATACCTATAAAATGAAAGTCGGCAGAAGAAGAATTAAATCTTATCATTTCTGCCCCTTCTTAACAAAATCAATTCAAACAATCAATTCAAGCAATAATCACAAATAATACAACAAAACCCAAAACATATCAACAATTATTCTTTATAATTTTCGCTAATATTAACTAACTTAAATGTACAGTATCTCATTAGCATTATATTCTTTATCCTTTTCTTAAATACAAATAATGATTCCTCATTTTTAATATCATTATTCAAACCATTCCATAGATCAATTCCCCTCATTAAAGTAGACCTACCCCGCAAACTTGTTCTAAACTTTGGCTTAACAAAAATATCAGTTCCTTTTAAATTATAGCAACTGCTCCTTTTTACAAAATACTCTTGTACGTTCGATGGTAAATTGTGATTCTGAGCCCTGTACATTAGTAATAGAATAAAGTAGTCTACCAAATCATAAAACTTGAGTAATTTCAGTTGATGAAATAAAATACTTGAAGGATGACAATAATGTTTTCTTGAGATAATTCGTACAGCTCTTTTTTGTAAAATAAAGATAGATTTGGTTGCAGTTTTACAAGCTGTACCCCAGACACCAATACAATAAATTAAATTTGGCACAACAATTGTATTATACAGTAAACACAAAGCCTTGTCTGTCAGTAAGTCCCTCGTTTTATATAGTACTGCCATGGACTTAGACATTTTAGTTCTTACAAAATTTATATGTTTTTTCCATGACAATTTATCATCGATAATCACACCCAAAAACTTTACTTCATTCACTCTTTGTATCTCCACACCATCAATCTTGAAAAGAAAATCCATAGTTGACTTTTTTTTACTAAATATCATATAATTAGTTTTTTCCACGTTCAGTGATAACTTGTTTAATTTAAACCAAGTTTGAATTTTGTCAAACTCCATCTTCATTAATTCAAACGTCTGATTCAAGTCTCTACCCGAGCATAAAAAAGTAGTGTCATCTGCAAATAAAACACACCTTAGAATCCCAGACACCTTAATTAAATCATTTACATATAAAATAAACAACTTAGGGCCAAGCACTGAACCTTGTGGTACTCCACACGAAATACTGCATAGTTGAGATCTCACATCATCAATTTGTACAAACTGTTTTCTGCCCTTCAAATAACTAGATATCCACTGTATGGCTAGACCTCTAATACCGTACTGTTGCAATTTTTCAAGTAAAATGGTGTGGTCAATGGTGTCAAAAGCCTTTCTCAAATCAACAAACAGACCCATACAATACTGCTTATCATCTATTGCTGAAGTAACCTCTTCTATCAGTTCCATAAGAGCCAAACTTGTCGAATTATTTGATCTAAAACCATACTGACTATTACTCAAGATATTGTTTTTATCAAGAAACTTGTCCAGTCTGGACACAAATAATTTTTCAAGGATTTTTGAAAACTGTGGCAACAAAGAAACAGGTCTATAATTATTAAATAAACATTTCTCCCCATTTTTAAAAATTGGAACCACCTTTGCAATTTTCATTTTTTCAGGGAATATACCTTTAGAAAGTGATAAATTACAGATGTGTGTAAATGGCTCTATAATATGACTTATTATCTCCTTCACAACCATCATATCCAAATCATCACAGTCTTTAGATCTTTTATCAGTAAATTGTCCAACAACCTTCATTATTTCTTCTTTAGTGGTTCCATTTAGAAACATACTGTTTACACAACCACTGATTAAATAACTCACGTTTTCATCTATTTTAGGAATTGAGGTTGCAAGATTAGATCCCACATTTACAAAATAATTATTGAAACCATTTACAATTTCTTTGTCATCATGAATTTCTACATTATTTTCCACAAAATGTTGTGACAATCCCATGTTACCCTTATGTTTATTTAGAACACTGTTAATTACTCTCCATGTCGCCCTCATATCACCACTGCATTTATGTAATAATTGACTATAGTATTCCCTCTTATGTTTTCTTATAATCCCTACTAACTTATTTTTGTACTTTTTATACTTTTCTTCAGCATCCTGTGTTCTAGACTTTATGAAACGTGAATATAGATTATTCTTTTTTTTACATGCATTCTTTAATCCATTAGTCATCCAAGGATGATCTACTTTTTTATCCTTAATGTAGATTTTCTGCATACAATTTTTTTTAAACAAATTTTCAAGGATCCTCGTAAATTCATCGTAAGATTTGTTTACGTCATCAACATAAACTTCATCCCATTTTTGTATGTCTAGATCTAAAAACTTAAAAGAGGGCAAGAAATCAAAAACAGAGCAGTTCTGCTGAAGAAGATTTTTATTTTTATTTTTTAAGGAACTGGAAAGATTTCAACCTATTTCTGAGAAAATTTTGAAAAATTAATGTAAATGTTTACAAAAGTATAAAAGCAACTACCGTACTTTCTGGTGTATAGGTCGCACCTTTTTATGGTTTTTTCAAGGCCTGCGACCTATACTCAGGTGCGATCTATATATGACTTGTTATCACTTTCGGTGAAACAAATTTTTAAATCCAGCTCATTTCACAATTACGTTCATTTATTAAGGAAAAGTTCAGCTCAGACATATATTTGCTATAATTTTTATCAAACAAATAATTGTTTTTAAGTGTTAATCTTCTTAAAAGCCTTGCTGTGCGCTCCTGTGGCAGACATTTGCAGCAGAGCTAAACGTAGGTGCGACCTATACACCAGTGCGACCTATCTAGGGATTTTTCCAATCTATTGGTGATAATTGGACAATGCGACCTATACACACAGGTGCGACCTATACACCAGAAAATACTACTGTATTTCTAAAAGTGGTGACTCACCATTCCTGATAAAGATGAACGTTTTGATTCACTATAAATGGTTAAAATAGCAGAAAGTCTGCAGCAGTAGTTTGACTGAGAAAAACGAATGGAAGAATTATTGCATAAATTTTTTATTTTTTTACTTCTAGCTGGCAGAAATACAACAAACGAGGAGTTAGAGAGCATGTTGGAGAGCGACAACCCAGCTATCTTTACCTCGGGGGTAAGCAGTCCAACCAGTTCAACAAATCTCAGAAAATAAATACCGTTTTTAACAACTCTTTCTCTTTTCTCTTGTCCAATCTCCTCAGATAATAATGGACAACATCACCCAGCAGGCCATGAATGAGATTGAGACGCGGCACAATGAGATCATCAAGCTAGAGAACAGCATCAGAGAACTTCACGGCATGTTCATGGACATGGCCATGCTGGTGGAGAGCCAGGTGAAAACACTGATCCTCTCTTTTCTCGCGTCCTGCAGCTGTGCGCTTTGAGTTTACAGGGCCAACATTTGATGAGAATTATATAATGATTAAAAAATATATAGATAATTAAATATAAAATAAATGTGTCTCAGGTCAAACTATGATGATGTGATCCAAAAACTGCACAAGAGCACGAACCATAAATGGCAGAAAAGACCATGTTAAAGAAAAAGAATAGTGTTCTTCATAAAAAGAACAACGTTCCTCTTCAGGAAAAGAACAGTGGTCTTCTTCAGAAAAAGAACAGGGTTCTTTAGAAAAAGTATGGTGTTCTTCAGGAAAAGAACGGTGTTCTTCAGGAAAAGAACGGTGTTCTTCAGAAAAAGAACGGTGTTCTTAAGAAAAAGAACAGTGTTCTTCTTCAGACAAAGAACGGTGTTCTTCAGAAAAGAACAATTTTCTTTAGAAAAAATAGTGTTCTTCAGGAAAAGAACAGTGTTCTTCAGGCAACGAACTGTGTTCTTTTTCAGACAAAGAACAGTGTTCTTCAGAAAAAAACGGTATTCTTCTTCAGAAAAAGAACAGTATTCTTCAGAAAAAGAACAGTGTTCTTCAGAAAGAAAACGGTGTTCTTCAGGAAAAGAACAGCGTTCTTCAGAAAAAGAACAATGTTCTTTAGATAAAGAACAGGGTTCTACAGAAAAAGAATGGTGTTCTTAAGAAAAAGAACATTGTTCTTCTTCAGAAAAAGAACAGAAGAACACTGTTCTTTGATACAGTTGCTGTCATAAAGTTTATATTTATATTTCTTTATAAACACCCCAACAATGATCTCAGAGCAACATTCAGAAAATTTTTCATTCATTCAACTAGGAATAATAATAATAATGAATTCAATTTATAACGCACTTTTCATTAGTGAAAATCTCAAAGTGCTACACACATTCATACACAGGTAGCGGCAGACTACCATGCAAGGTGCTTTCCAGTCCTACCGGGAGCAACTCGGGGTTAAGTGTCTTGCCCAAGGACACAACGACACATGATGTAAGGAACCGGGATTCGAACCGCCAACCTTCCGATCGGGGGACGACTGCCATTACCACTACGCCACGGCCGCCCGTGTGCGATATGGCCTAAAATTCATATCACGATATGTATTGTGAAGGGTGGCGATAACGATATATATCGCAATATGTTTTTGGTATAAAACTTGCAATAGGAATGAAAAAAAAGCATAGGGTCTCCTTTTGCCATAATTTATTTTGAAAACTTCTATACCACAAAATAATCTCTATTAAGAAAATTTCACTACTAGGTCCAGAAAGTTTTTTAATAACAACTCAAGCATTAGGCTTCTTTCTTGTAGTGCAAAACAGTGCAAAATATATCTTGTGTAGTTTTAGCCATAAGTTTTAAACTAAAGAATATGTTGTTAACTCTTAACAGTTTCCAGTATTTTCACTTAAGAAATGAACAGTAACAGAGCAGCATTTTACACTGAAAACACTTCACCCTCCAACCCTCTAGTGGGCGTCTCCTTCAGTTTTAAGGAGAGCTGACAAGGCAACCAGTTTCCTCTGTGGCTTTGACCAGAGGGTCTCGTAGTAAAATCACACAACACAGCGTTCTGTTCACAGATCAGAGGGCAGGTTTCTCTAAAGCTGACCAACGCTTACTTTAAACTTTCAACAAAAAAACTAAACAAAAAACTTTCGACGGAACGCAGCGTTTTGCGCATGCGTCCGAATATGGCAACACTACGGCAAGCCGGAGGTAGTTAGCTTTTTATAGCTTCGCTACTTAGCACTCGAAGAAAATACTTTAAAACCACTTACGCACAGTTTTCAACACAAAAAAATGTATTGGATCAGAGGGCAGGTTTCTCTAAAGCTGACCATAGCTTACTTTAACTTTCGACAAAAAAACAAACAAAAAAACTTTCGACGGAACGCAGCGTTTTGCGCATGCGTCCGAATATGGCAACACTACGGCAAGCCGGACGTAGTTAGCTTCGCTACATAGCACTCGAAGAAAATACTTTAAAACCACTTACGCACAGTTTTCAACACAAAAAAACTATCGATTAACTCTGACAACTCTGATTGTACACTTCAACACCACTTATGCACAGTTTTAAACTAAAAAAGTAAAGATTAAATCTGACAACTCTGATTTTCTGTGGTTAGCCGGTAGAAGACAGATCTCTATCGTAGGCTAAATTTCTATCGTTTCTACCGTGTACCGGTTATATCGCGCATCCCTACATTCAACCTTTATTTAGTCAGGTAAATCTTATTGAGCCTCGAGGGATCATTTATGAAAGCGACCTGCTATTTAAAGCCTAATCCAGCATCGTAATCCTCAAAACCTTCAGTGCACAGGTGACTTTATGTGTGGGTTGAACCAAGAAGAAAATATTTCAAAATGCACAAATAAATGTGTTCTTTGACTATAAAATATCTGTAAAATAACCATTTTAGGTCTAATAATTTAAGAAGGTTGTGTGTTTTTGTGTCTAATGAACTTTTGTGTTCTGAGGGTCCACTGGGTTCAGATTATTCTTGACTGTAAAAGTAATTTAATCCATTTCAGCTTTGCTCTCTCTGTCCCCAACTCTCCATGTTTTCCTTTTTGTCTTTTCCAACACCACACAAACTGTCACCGCTCCAATAAGCTGTAGAGAACAGAGGAAGCTGCTCCTCTTCTAATGCTACAAGGTAATTACCCTGCATTTATCTTGCTTTCACTTTGATCAGTCTTTGTACCTGTGCACGCATCAAACACTCTATGTCCATCTTACTGTCGGATTGTTGTTCCTTCTTACCCTGATGCATGCTCAATAATCCAGGTAGAAAAATCTAAAAAAGCTAAGTCTAGTCCTCTGGACATTCAAAAAACAAAACAAAACAAAAAAGTAGAAACGTTTCGTCTTTCGTCCGAAAGACTTCTTC